>APFE030463152.1:141706-262613 GCA_000404065.3 Pinus taeda | reverse complement strand
TTATTTTTGTGGCTTTATATTATTATTGTTAGGTCGGCTGAGTTATATTGTGACTCCTTAGATTCCTATATATAGAAAGGAGGTTTTGTCATTTGAATCATCCAAGAATTGTTCATCTATGTAATGTAAAGTAGGTTTCCCCCTCGAAGAGGCTGAATTCTAAGGCGTTGATCTATCTTTTCTATATTTTTCTTGAGCTAGTTTCATAACATAAGTTGACCACTCTTATTTGCAAGTCTAGTCAACCATTATAACAGCAAGCCATTGGGTTTTATAATAAAAAATTGGAAACTTTCCTATGCCCAACTCCCTAAGAATTATGGCCCAAGGGGTTGAAGCCTTGAATCTTGTGTAATGACTGATATCAAGAGCAGGGGCACCAAAAAACACCAGTTTTAGGAATAAGAAAAGGGGTATGGCCTAAATGCCAAATTCACATAGGATTGAAATGTTACACAAGGATAATTACACTAATCACTCCAAATCTACCAACTTCTTACAAGACGGTTAACATATTAACATGTATGTTTTATTAATTAAAAAAACATGAAATAAACAAGTTTATAATTCAATCATAAACATAATGTTGGATAACATAGCCTATACTAACTGAGAAAAAACATGGAGGCCATGATAAAACATAGTGTTAAATAGCACAGTCTAGGCTAACTGAGCATAATCATGCAGGTTAATATTCCAATCACAAACTAAATCTTTGAACAAAATAGTCCAATATTTCATTACAACAATATACATACAAGATATATTGCTAATAATGAGCATAATAGTGAAATTCACAATTTAGGCATTCATTCACATTCATAAACACACAAGATCTTACACTAGCTGTAAACATAAAAAGGAACATCACAATCCATAATTCATGAATGCATATGGAATTTATACTCGTCTGTATGTTTTAATATGGTTGGAAAATGAAATTGGAACTTTCACTCTCCACCCAACCATAGGCCAACTACACTGCAACTTTCTTGCAACTAACCAACCATAAGTCAGATCCAATTTATGGGGGGATACTTTCTTAGGGAAATTCACACCAAAAATTTGGTTAAACACTTCAGATATGGTGTCCACTATCGAAATAGTTTATCAACTACCCTCTAGAAGAAAGCACCATAATGACCCACTCTTCCTTCTATGTTCATTCATAGGGATTCACCCAAGGTCTAGATGGGGTATTTCAATCCAAGAGTCGGAATCCACTATCTAGGCGGTTTATCATTTGTATATTCATATCAAGCACCACAAGGGTCTATATTCCACTATTTAGGTATTTTATCATCTACTCATCAAGCACCACAATGACCCATATTTCCCTTTCTAGGTGCTTTATCAGCTATACAACAAGCACCACAATGGTTTATTCATCCATGGAGCCTCTCGCTAGCCACACAAGCATAGACCTATAGTCTAGTTGCCTAACACAATTCACATGGGATATGCCAAAATTCTCAGGGATCCAATTCATGCAAAGGTCTTAGTAATCAGCTCCAATATTGTTTTGGCTTATACTATCATTACTCTAGAAATTCCATGTTTTCCAATATCATCATCAAATGCCATCCATTCTTAGTGAGACAGAGAGAGAGCCACTCACCAGCAAAATAAGAACCCCCGTGAGAGACCTTCAGCTTGCGTTTTCTCTCTTCTCCAATGTTTTCCCTCCTTGTCTCTCATGTCTTATCCTCTCCTTAATCCATAATAGAGAAAAGGGATGGGTAATTTTATGTTCCCCCCACTACCCTAATCATGTCTCATCAATTTTTGTTAGGTGGTAGTTTGAATGGCTTGCAACGGCTTCATCAATTAAATTCAGGTTGGTTTGTGTATTTTCAAGGCACACAATATAATTCTCCCTTAGACAGTGGATCTGTAGGTCATCACCTCCTTCAATAAGCCATCAAAGTATTTAATTTCATGCATTTACAATCATAATGTCTCGGTCATTCATGGCTTCCTTGCTAACATTACATAGTCATATTCACAAATATGGGGGTAAAATAAAAAAGGCTATTACAATCGATTAGTGTATTTCAACCTCTTTTACTTACGTGGTTGTTTTTGTTTCATGATTGATGTAGGTGGAGTGGATTAGTATATATTTGAATTTTAATGTCAATAAATTAATATTGAAATACTTATGAAATGGTTGGTGATGGTTGAAAATGATTGACTATATTAAGATAATTAATAATGAAACATCTACACTATGGTTGTTCATGGATGACCACGTTAGACAATAAGTTTCCATGGTTGACCATGTGTTGGTTATGTTTAATCATAATTGGCTTTGGTTAGCCATGGTTGATTATGTGTAACTATAATTGACTTTAATAATCCAAGGTCTACCAACATTGCATTTGGTTGACCATGGTTAAAGTTGGTTGACCCTGTTTGACGATGGATTACTATGGCTAATTAGGAGTGAACATGTTGAACATAGATAACCATGTCGATTGTGGTTGACTATAAATGAAATTGTTGACCATGTTTTACTATGGTGGCCTTTAGTTGACTATGGTTGTGTATGGTTGAACATGGTAGACCATAATTCACCATTATTATCTTTAGTTGACCTTGGTTGAAAATGGTTGAGCGTGTTTAAACATGACCATGACCATGCCTATGACCTTGGTTAATTGTGGTTCACCTTAACTACGGTTGACTATGGTTGATCTTAACTATGTTTGATTATGGTTTACCATGCCATGAACATGACTAGGACAATGGTTGACTATGGTTAACCTTAGTAAAATTTATGGACTATGGGTGACCCTTGTCCATGTCCATGCTTAAACATGACCATGATTAGACATGTACATGGTTAACTATGGTTAATCATGTTAGAATGAGGTTCACCATGGTTGACCTCAACCATGTCTATGGTTGGCCATGTTTATGGTTAACTCTGTTTGACCATCAACCTGACCATGGGTTACTATGATTAATAATGGTTAACCTCAACCATGGCTAACCATGGCCAACCTTGAGCATTGCAACATAAGGAATGTTCGTAATAATGTAACATTAAGAATGTTCATCACATTGTGACCCTGTCCATGGTTGACAATGATTGACCATGACCAAACTATGTATACAATTGACCATGTTTATAGTTGACCTTGTCCATCATTTAACTTGATGATTTCTATGATTGACCATGATCATCATCAACTATGGTTTACTATGACCATGACCATGATTGACCTTTACCATTAAGGACTACAATCAACCATGGTTGAATTTTACCATGGTTCAAACTTGGTTTATTATGTCAAGCATCCATGGTTAACCATGATGCTTATGTTTAATGATGGTTTACTAAGGTAATGTCACATTCAATGTTTATAATGGTCAACTTACATTAAATTTATCAATGAATATGTCTTAATGTGATGTTCCTCAAGGAGAATGTAGAGTTGTGATGTTCCCTAATAATTATGTCGCATTATGACATTGATAAATGGTTACATCATATTACAATATTCATCTATTATTTTATGTCAAATTGCTTCACCCCTCAATGGTTACATCTGTAATATTACTAGTGGATATTAACAGTGCTAAAAAAAGAAAATATAGCACATTCAACACAATAAATTGCACACACAATTAGATAACTAGAAATGCTCTAGAAACATGTCAAATGGGCCAATTTCATTATATAATCGAGGGAGTACAATATGAAATGAAAGGAATGCACCTAGGCTTGCTCAAAGCAAGCTACAAGCCCCAGGTGATGAATAACAACTTCCCAAATGTTGTATAATAGCTCCCCTCCCAAAAGTTTGTGCTTGCCCTTGTGGAAATATATTGTTGGTTGGAAGAACTAAAGATTTGACCCACTTCTAGTGCTCCTACAAAATTAGCCCCGATCTCCTATCACCAAACCCACAAAAACCCAAAAAGGGTTTGGGCTAATTCTGACATCCCGGAATTACCCTATTTTGGAGCTATGCCCACTTAACCAAGTAATACATCCCCAATAGAACAATATGCTAAAAAATCCTCTTTATTCCTCCCCAAGCATCTTGTGGAAACACTCTGAGAAATCCCGCCTGAGGCGGGAGAGACTCCACCATGAGTCTCCGGTAGAAAATGGATGAGCCCCAACACTACTTTGTCTAGTGATCCCCTACATAGGCCCAAACTCAAAAAAATCGTCTCCCTCAAAGACAATTTCCTCCAACTCCAAAAATCTCCACAAAAGTTGGTCTACCCTTGAAGCAACTTCTTCAAATTTCTCTTGGAAAAACAACTCTGTGAACTCGCTGAAATGAGTGGCATGAATTAGCTTATGTGTCCTCCCTAGAGTATGAACTGGCTGAGGGAATTAGATGAAAAACACTCCAATAATCCACAAATACCTCTTTATATTGTAGTATAATTTACCTCCCTAGGGTGGCACTCGAAGTCCACCGAAAGAAGGGCCAGTCTCCCTTTGGAAAAAATTGTGCTAAGTAGCACTTGTGACCCAGCTAAAAAGCTTGAGCAAAAATGGAAAGAGTTGAATTAACAAAAATCCCCAATAATTGCAATCCTCCTTCTACTTATAATTGTATCCTTGCATCCTCATGTGGGTCCCCCCATCCAGCATTTCGACCTCCTTTTCTTAGAAATTCGAATTTCTCTCCAAGGCATGTGTATTTCATTAGAGCATGACCCTCACATTCCACTAGCTACGTGATTTTTACCTCCCCTTCTCCTAAGTATTATTCCCAAAAACATGTGAGTCCACCATAATAGCCAAAAATCCAAAATTGTGAATATTTATTTAGAAAAAAATATTTTAGGAAGGAACATTACAGTCCTCCCCTCCCAAATATTGCTTGTCCCCAAGCAACTACAATGTCGGATGCTAAAGTATGTACTCACACTCCCAAGTGGCACCCTCATCGAGTAAATTGTTTCAGCGTACCAAATATTCTCTGATAATTTTGCTCCTTAACTTCCTATCTCTATTCTCCAAAATGGACTCTGGCTCCAGAACTAAGTGCCCCTCATCACCAAGTGGGGGTAACTTTGTAGCAGCTATCACATGTTGTCACAACACCTTCTTGAGGTATGAGACATGAAAACATTATGGATATTTCTTTCTGGTGGAAGCTCTAGCTCATAACCCACCTCTCCTACTCTCCTAATCACCTTGTAAGGTCCACAAAAACATGGATGTAACTTCTTATCCCCCTTCTGCTTCAGCATGGACTGTTTGTATCACTACAAATGCAATAATACCAAGTCCCCCTCCTCAAAATACCTTCCAACCCATGCCTGTTTACATACAATTTCTGCTATTCCTAGCCATTATGTATGTTGTCCCAGAGAGCCTTGAGGATGTCTTAACTCTCCTATATCCAATATTTGGCCTTTGGGTCCCTGCTATCTCCAAACAAAATGTCAACAAAAGATAAAGCATCATATCCATACTAGGCTCAGAAAGGTGACATACCTATCGACATGTGATATGTGGTGTTGTAGTAGTACCCTCCCAAGTGCAACAACCACATCCACGCTCGTTTTCACCCCCTCACATAGTTCCTCAGATACCCTTCTAGCCATTTGTTGACTACCTCGGTCTTACTGTCCATCTAAGGATGGTAACTAGTGCTAGGACTGAGCTTTGTTCCCACTAGCGTGAAGAGTTCCTGTTAAAATGCTACCATAAAGTGGTTGTCCATGTCACTGACTATGATAGGGAAGATAATGCAGCCGAAAAACTTCCTTGAAAAATAAATTTTCAACTTGTGAAGCATAATATTAAGTGGGGATGGTGAGGAAATGTGCATAACTCATCAACCTATCCATCACTACATAAATCAAATCCTGGCCCTATATAGTGAGAACTCCTTTAATGAAATCCATTGAAATGCTTTCCCATTTCCCCACCGAAATGGGAAGCAGTTGTAGCAACCCATCTCGATGGGTCAACTTTCCCTTGTTCCTCTTACAGGACTCACACTCCTATACATGTCTCAACATGTCCCCTTTGAGGCCTTTCAATGTGAAACACTCCGAGACCATCTTATACATCTTCAAGAATCCTTGGTGCCCATATAAAGGAGAATCATGTGCTTCCTAAAGAATCCTTTGCCTCAACTGTGAGCCTGACGCCAAAAATATGTGCCCCTTATAATAGATGACATCGACCATCACCCAATAATGCTTATCACCATGAGTTCCCTCCAAGATCTCACATGCCCTCAGATCCTTAGATTACTCCACTAGAATTTGCACCGTCCAATCCTAACATATACTCATGAGCGAAAGTGTCGAGGGCCTCCTAGAAAAGGAATATTCCACGACATTGTGCTTGCCCTTGACATACTCTATGTCAAATTCATAAGCCTAGAGGCTATTGACCCACTTTTGTTATTTGTCATTAAGGCCTATCTACCCCAAAATATGGTGAAGACTGTTGTGATTAGCCTTCACTCTAAACTTGTTTCCCACCAAGTACTTCCAAGCATTGGCCAATGCATGCATAATGCCCAACATCTCCTTGTTGTAAATAGAGTACAACATCTCATACAAAAGAATATTTTGGCTCTCAAAAGCAATGGGATGACCACCCTATGACAGTACTACTCCCACGCCTTCATCCGATGTATCGCAGTCCAAGGTGAATAGCTGAGTAAAATCAGGGAGTGATAATACTGGGCAACTACTCATCACCTCCTTGAGGTGCTAAAATGTTGCTTGTGTCCTTTCTTTCCATGTGAATACCCCCTTCTTGGTCAATTCAGTGAGGGGAGTTTCCCACCATGAGAAGCCCTTCATGAACTTCCTGTGATAAGTGCATATGCCCATAAAACCCCTCGACCCAGTCACATTTCAGGGCACTGTTCAATCCCAGATGGCTCTAATATTCTCCTCATGCACCCTCACTCTATCCTCTCCAATGATATGCCCTAAATAGAGCATCTATGTCAATGAAAACTCACACTTGGATAGTTTGGCACAGAACTATTGCTGCTCCAAAATATGTAACACCACCACTAAGTGTTGCAGGCGCTCCTCCCAAGTTCTGCTATAGATCAAAATGTCATCAAAGAATACCAACACAAATATTCTCAGTTTTTTATGGAACACATGGTTCATATAGGACTAGAAAGTAGAAGGGGTGTTGGTTAGCCCAAAGGGCATAACCAAAAACTCAAAATTCCCATAATGGCAGCAAAAAGTTGTCTTGGCAATATCCTTCTCACGCACACTAATCTAGTGATACCCCGAACGTAGGTCTATCTTAAAGAAGTACTTGGCTCCTCTAAGTTCTTCCATAAACTCATCAATCTGGGGAATGGTATTGGTTCTTTAGAGTCTTCTTATTGAGAGCCCGGTAATCAATCCACAACCTTAATATGCCATCTCTCTTCTTCACCAGGACAATTGAAGAAGCGAAATGGCTCGAAATGGACTTGATATGCCCCAATGCCAACAACTCTTGAACATCTCACTCGATCTCATCCTAGTAGGCCTTGGGATGTATGTAAGGGATTGTAATGGCCACTTGCACCCATGGCTCTAACTCAATGGTGTGCTCAAATACCCTGTCAAGTGGTCTTCCTACTGGGATGTCTCCAAACATTGTTGGGTACCTATCCAACATAGACTGAATATCTTGGTGAGGTGGCTTGGGATGACACCCAAAATTAGAAATCATCAACTCCAATTCCCACTCAAAGTCCCCATGTCTCAAATAGGCCTCCATTCGATGTGTCGAGACTGTATGTGGTGGGTACAAGTGTGTGCCCCTTAATTCCACCAACTTCCCATATGGCCCAACGAACTTCATCTCTAACTTATGCCAATCATTAGTCACTCACCCTAAAGAGTAGATCCACTGGACACCCATCACCACATTGGTGTCTAGTACATCCATCATGAAAAAATGTTCAATCACTAAGTAGTTACCCATGGTCATTGTCAAAGTAGGGACATATTGGGTACACTACATGGTCTTATCCCCTGGGACAAGAACTAAAAACCCCTCAAATTCCTCTGTATAAATGCCCCACCTCTGAACCATCTATGCTTCAATGAAGTTGTTGGTGGCCCCACTATCTACCAAACTGAGACGTGATGCTCCTGCATTTTGCGTCATATCCTCAATGTCAAAAATTTGTGCACCCCATAGAACGAAGCAAGCACTCCCCCAACTAGTGTAAAATGTGCTCCCCCATGCAGTGGTGGTTTCCTCACTACATGTGTATCATGGTCACCCCCATCAACCTCCAACTCCATATCATCCTCTTGGTCACTATCAGAGAATGCCTCAATGTAATGGGCCTTGCCAGTCGTGCATCTACGACCTTGTGCCTAAGGTTCCTAACAAGTGAAACATAGTTTCCTCCACTAAGGTCCCTCCAAGTCTTCTCATCCAACTTCCCACGCCCCTGGTTATCTCTTGGTGGTGGAGCCCTGGTATCATGGCCCCTACGAGGGAAAGGAGCGCATGGTGGGATCGGTGCCCTAGTCTTTGGGATTGCATCCTGCAAATCTTGGGTACAAGTCATAGCCTCCGACAGTGTGACTAGTCTGTTAGAGCTCACCAACCCGCATAAAGGCTTAAGAAATCTCTAAAAAGAAATTGTAAACCCTCCTAGCCTCTAATAAATCTGACACCATCACGAATACCCTAAAAGACTATGATATGTATTTCTCAGGGTTGTCGATCTGTTTGAGCTGTGTGAGCTCTCTAAAGTGGGCCTCTAGGACCTTCAGGTCAAAATGATCTATTACCTCCATGTGAAGTCCTCATAAGAGGTTACGCTTGCATGCCCAAGCATAGTCATCCCATGAAACCATTAGTTTTGGGCTTCACCCTCCACGTGTAAAGTAGATATCTTGATGGCCTCTACCTCTGCCATTCAGCTGAGCTAGAAATATATGTCCAGTTTCTCAACCCAAGACCTTGTCATGCACTTGGAAGACCCATTGAATGTGGGAAGGTACATCCTTTTGACAGTGTGTTATAGCTCTATTCTCTACATGCTAGAACCCCCTATGCCCCTACCCTTCTCATACTTCTTGAGCTAACATAAATCTCTGAAGTTAAGGGCAGATCAAAAATCATCTCCCATAGATGGCCATTACCAAAAATAGTCTCCCATGGGCATCTAATCCTAACCACCCTACTCACCAGGTACCTAGGGTAAAAGTGCGAGAAGAGTAGTCCTAGTTGGCCCACTGAAAGCTTGTGGGTGAGTCACTTATGAATGGGGGTCATACTAGTGGTAACCCCCTGAAGTTTCCCAAATTAGAAATTCGTGATGCAAGCTCTTGTCCTGATTCTACTGCTTGAGTTCATCCAACATCTCCCTCTACCCTTTGGCCAAATCATTTTTGGACTTTAAGAGTATTTCAAATGTTGCCTCCTCTTTACTCATTGGCTCCCCCATATTTACCTCCTCCGTTGCCTGTTCTAGTGCCTCTTATCAGGGGTGATTTCCAAATGTCTTTCCCTACTATAATATCTCTGCCTTTGGTAAGTCATGTTTTTCTTGTCCTCCAAGGTCATAGAAAAATCCCACGGCTAAGCCAAGATCTAAGCTCTGATACCATTATAATATTCCTAGTGGATATTAATAGTGATAAATAAAAGAAAATACAACACATTCAACACAATAAATTGCACACATGATCAGATAATCAGAAATGCTCCAAAAACACACAAAAACGGGCCAATTTCATTATATAATAGAGGGAGTACAATATGATATGGAAGGAATGCACGTAGGCTTTCTCAAATCAAGCTAAAAGCCCTAGGTGATGAATAACAACTTCCAAATTTTGTAGAATGGATCCCGTCCCAAAAGTCTGCACTAGCCCTTATGGAACTACATTGTTGGCTGGAAGAACTAAAGATGTAACCCACTTCTAGTGCTCAGAAAATTCTACAAAATTAGCCCCAATATCCTCTCACCAAACCCACAATGACCTGGAAAGGGTTTGGGATATTTATTACCTCCCATAATTACCCTATTTTGGAGCTACACCCACCTAGCCAAAGACTACATCCCCAATAGCACAATCTGCTAAAAAAGCCTCCTTATTCCTACCCAAACATGTTGTATAAATGCTCCAGGAAATTCCTCCTGAAGCAGGAGAGAGACTCCACCATGAGTTTCTAGCACAAAATGACTAAGCCGCAACACCAAAAAATATTTGTTCAGTGACCCCCTGCGCAAGCCCAAACTTGACAAATTCGTCTCCCTCAAAGACTGTTACCTCCATCTCCAAAACTCTCCACAAATGTTGGTATACCCCTTAATAAAATTCTCCAAATTTCTCCCGACACAACACCCCTGGAAACTCACTAAAATCAGTGGCACAAAATAGCTCCAGCATCCTCCCTGGAGTATGAACTGGCTGAGAGAATTGGCTGAAAAACACTCCAAGAATCCACAAATACCTCTTTTTATGGTGTAGAATTTACCTTCCTATGGTGGCACTCGAAGTCCACCGAAAGAAGGGAAAGTCTCCCCTTAGAAAAATGTGTGCTAAGCAGCACTTGTAACCCATCTAAATAGCTTGAGCAACAATGGAAAGAGTTGAATTAACAAAAATCCCCAACAACTGCCATCCTCCTTCTATTAGAATTTTCTCCTTGCCTCCTCATGTGGGTCCCTCCATTTATCATTTCAACCTCCTTTCCTTAGCAATTCGAATTTCTCTCCAAGGGGTATGTATTTCATGAGGGATGGCCCCCACATTCCACTAGCTAAGTGATTTTGGCCTCCCCTTTTCCTAAGTATTATTTCCAAAAACAAATGGGTCCCCCATAATATCCTAAAATGAAAAATTGTGAATCTTTCTTTAGCAAAAAATATTTTAGGAAGGAATATTGCATTCCTCTTGTCCCGAATGTTGCTTGTCCCCAAGCAACTGCATGTCAAATGTTGAAGTTATATGTGCTCACCCTCCTAAGTGGCATCCTCATCTGGTAAATTCTTCCAGTGTACCAAATATTCTTCGGTAATTCTACTCCTCAAGTTCCTCTCTCTAGTCTCCAAAATGGCCTTCGGCTCTAGCACTAGTTACCCCTCATCATCAAGTGGGGGAAACTCTGTAGTAGTTGTCACATGTTTTCCCGGAACTTTCTTGAGGCATGAGACATGAAAAACATTATTGATCTTGCTTCATTATGGAAGCTCCAGCTCATAAGCCACCTCTCATACTCTCCTAATCACCCTATAAGGTCCATAAAAACATGGTTTTAACTTCACATCCCACTTCTACTTCAGCATGGACTATTTGTATGGCTAAAAACGCAAGAATACCAAGTCCCCCTCCTCAAAACTCCTTTCGACTTTGTGCCTGACCCCATATCATTTATTCCAATTCTGGGTGGTCTATAGGTTGTCCTAGAGAGCCTTGATGACGTCTTGACTCTCCTATATCCAATATTTGGACATTGGAGCATTGTTGTCTCCAAAAACAATGTCAGTGAAACATAAAGCATCATATCCCTACAAGGCTTGGAAAGGTGACATATCGATGGACATGTGGTAGGCGGTGTTGTAGCAGTACTCTCTCAATTGAAGCCACCTCATCTACACTCATGTTGCCCCATCACATAGTTCCTCATATACAATTCTAGCCATTTGTTGACTGCCTCGGTCTGTTGGTCCATCTGAGGATGGTAACTAGTGCTAGGAGTGAGCTCCATGCCCACCAGTCTAAAGAGTTCCTACCAAACTTCTACCATAAAGTGGTTTTCCCTGTCACTGACTATGGTCTTGGGAAGACCATGCAGCCAAAAAACCTCCCTGAAAAATTTCTCTACAACTTGCAAAGTAGAATACCAAGTGAGGATGGAGAAGGAATGGGCGTACTTCATCAACATGTCCACCACTACATAAATGTGGTCCTCACCCTGTACAATGGGAAGTCTTGTAATGAAATCCATCAAAATGCTTTCCCATTTCCCCCTTGAAATCGGAAGTGGTTGTAGCATCCCATTTAGATCGGTCAACTCCCCCTTGTTCCTCTAGTAGGCCTCACACTCCTATGCATGTCTCAACATGTCCCCCTTGAGGAATTTCTACGTGAAATGCTCCCAGGCCATCTTGAATGTCTTCAAGAATCCTTGGTGCCCAGATAAAGGAGAATCATGCACTACCTGAAGAATCATCTGCATCAACTGTGATCTCATCACCAAAAATATGTGCCCCTTATAGTAGATGACATCAACCATCACCTGGTAACACTCATCCCCATGAGTTCCCTCGAAGATATCACATGCCCTAAGATCCTTGGAGCACTCCACTAAAAGTTGCACCTTCCAGTCCTAACACACACTCATGAGTGAAAGTGTCGAGGGCCTCCTAGACAAGGCATATGCCACCACATTGTGCTTGCCCTTGACATACTCTATGTCAAATTCGTAGGCCTGGAGCCTCCTGAACCACCTATGTTTTTTTGTCATTGAGGCCCCTTTTCCCCATAAAATGTCAAAGATTGTTGTGATCAATCTTCACTCTAAACCTGTTTCCCACCAAGTACTACTGGAAATTTTTCCAATGCATGCATAACAAGCAACATCTCCTTGTCGTAAATAGAGTATATATTCTCATGCAGAAGGAGCTTCCAGATCTCAAAAGCAATGGGATGACCACACCATGACAATATGGTTCCCGCGCCTTCACCCGATGCATTGCACTCCAAGGTGAACGACTGAGTAAAATCAGGAAGTTCCAATACCGGGCAACTTCTCATAACCTCCTTGAGGTGCTCAAATGTTTCATGTTCCCTTTATGTCCATGTGAATACCCCCTTCTTGGTTAATTCGGTGAGGGGAGTCGCCAATTGTGAGAAGCCCTTCATGAAATTTCTGTAATAAGTGCATATGCCCATAAAACTCCTCAACTCGGTCACATTTCAGGGCACTAGCCAATACTGGATGGCTCTAATCTTTTCCTCATGCACACCCATGCCATCCTCTCCAATGGCATACCCTAAATAGAGCATATTTGTTAACCCAAACTCACACTTGGATAGTTTGGCATAGAATTGTTTCTCCTCCAAAATATGTAACACCACCAACAAGTGTAATAGGTGCTCCTCCCAAGTTCTGTTATAGATCAAAATGTTGTCAAAGAATACCAACACAAATCTTCGTAACTGCTAATGGAACACATTGCTCATGTAGGACTGGAAAGTGGAAGGTGTGTTGGTCATCCCAAAGGGTATAACCAAAAACTCAAAATGCCCATAATGGCAGTGAAAAGTTGTCTTAGGGATATCCTGCTCACGCACCCTAATCTGGTGATACCTAGAATGAAAGTCTATTTGAGAGAAGTACTTGGATCATCCAAGCTCATCCATCAACTCATCAATCTGAGGAATGGGGCACTAGTTCTTTATATTCTTCTTATTAAGAGCCTAATAATAAATTCACATTCAGCATGTCATCTTTCTTCTTCACTAGGACAACTGATCAAGTGAAAGGGCTATAACTGGGCCTTATATGCGCCAATGCCAAAAAATCCTAAATGGACCATTCAATCTCATCCTGGTAAGCCTTGAGATGTTTGTAAGGGGTTTTAATGACTGCCTGTAACCCTGGCTCTAGCTCAATGGTGTGTTCAAATCCTCTGTTAGGTGTTTTTCCTGGTGAGATGTCTCCAAACACTATCGGGTACCTATCCAAGATAGCCTGAATATCCAGGTGAGGTGGCTTGGGCTAACCCCCACCCTCAGAAATCCTCAACTCCACTACCCACGTGAAGTCCCCATGTCTCAAATCAGCCTCCATCTGATGTTCTAGTATTGTCTGTGGTGGGTATGAGTGCATGCCCCTCATACCACCAACGTCCCATCTAGCCCTACTAGTTCCATATTCAACTTCTGCCAATTAGTAGTCACTTTCCCTAGAGAGTAGAGACAATGGAAACCCATCACCACATTGGTGTCTGGTACATCCACCACAGAAAAATGATCAGTCACTGAGTAGTTCCCCATGGTCACTATCAAAGAGAAAACATATCGGGTACACTCCATGGTCCTATCCCCCGACACAAGAACTGAAAACCCCTCAAACTCCTATAGAGTAATTCTCTGCCTCTGAACCATATGTGCATCAATGAAGTTATGGGTGGCCCCACCATCTACCAAAACTAAAACATGGTTCCCATTCACTATGCCTTGGATCCTTAGTGTCAAAAATTTGGTCACCCCATGCAATGAATTAAGAACACCCCCAGCTGGTGCGAAATATGCTCCTCTAGGTGCTGGTGGTGGTGGAGGTGGTTCTCTCACTACATGTGTATCATGGTCACCCCAAAAACCTCCAACTCGATATCATCCTCCTGATCACTATCAAAGAATACCTCAATGTAATAGGCCTTTCCATTCATTCATCTATGACCTAGTTCCCAAGGTTCTTTACAAGTGAAACATAGTTTCCTCTGTCTATAGATTTTCTCAGTGCAAGAAACTTGTAGATTTTTGAAATGTTATAAACTTGAAATTTGATGGCGAGAGTAGCGAGCTAGGGAATGATGGAGTGTGCTAGGCTTTCTCTACTCCCTTCAGTTGAGGAGATCACCGACTCATCAATCGAATATGGGGTTGCATCTCTCAACCATAGTGTTAGAGGACAGATCCTGATCCACTGTTATATGTCAGACAGGATATACTTCTTTGGGGTTTCTCTTTGATCATATTTGAAAACCATTTCTAAATCCACTACCGACTGTGAGAGAGATGGGAGTCTTTGTATTTATTTTTTATTTATTGTTTTGGGTCAGATCTTCTCCAGCAAAAACCCAACTTCACTCTTACAGACTTTCCTACAACAATTTATGTGGGTGGATCTGCACATTGGTGATAACAAACTCTGGGAGTTCTGAAAAAAATGTTGGGGGTGCACACATTATCAATGTTGAACCCTAAATCACCCATGCTCTGTGGGAAGGACTGAATGCGTGTCCAATGGTATGCATGTACACGCCAGATCTAGATTCGCATAAGATGCTGGAAGGTATAGATATGAAGCCCTATTTTCCTTCGTCTCTTGTCACAGAAGAACTCCCAAAAGAACTCAATCTATGGACCGAAATCAACACATCGATCTCCATCACCGAGGCAGTTTATACAATAAATATTGAATCTACCAAGCTAGATCTAGGATCTCTATCCATCTTATACACAATGATTATCTATCAAGATGGATTAGGAATGAAACCAAGGTTTTTGGATCCATTTTCTTTGGATCTAATATCATACATAATTGGTATCACAATATTAGTATTAAGGAACTCGCATTCGAAGATTGTTCCCTCATTTCAGTCTCTACTACAAGCAACAAAATTGTCATATGGCACTAAACTAGAGCCTGAAACGCATGACTCCCTGGATAAGAAAGAAAATAACCTTTTCTAAAAGATTTAAAGACCCCTAATGGTAAATCATCATTAGTTTGGGTGCAAGCATCTGATAAGGTTTCTCAAATGAAGCAGAATATCATGCAAAATCTAGGCTATCCATTACATCAGCGAAACTTGATTTGTGGTGGCAGATCTATGCAGGATGATCGGAATCTACATGAATACAACATTCTTCTCGCGACCACCATCATCCTATATTTTATATTGAGGGGTGGAGCAGCTAGATCAAGTAAATCAAAGGGAGTGGGAGGTGTTGTTGGCTCTAGCTTACCCAAAGGTACAGAACTAAATCAAGAACATATAAATGGTGGTCTCTCCTTCTGTTGTAGCCAACAACAACTCCCCTTTTTATTTAGTATTAGTAATAAAAATAAATAAATGGGGACCCTTCTAAAAAATAAAAACTAGCATTTATACTTCCCTTTGAATAAAACATACTATCATAAGCTTAGGAAAACACCCGCTAACCCCAAAAACTTAAGTTTTATGATAAGTTCCAGATAAAATCGTTCTCTTAACAATAAAACATCGCATCGCAAAGGGTAATGGAGGACATCATATCAACAAACTTTTGAAATTGCAGAAACGCGATGCAAGATCATGCGCCTTGAAGACTCATTGCACATCACGGATTTCATATGCCGCATGTATCACCTAAGATGAAATGTCCTGATCCGATGCTATGCAATAAGGCATCTCGCAAATCGCATCTCACATATGCACAAGGTGATAAATGATTGATAACAAAAAGGACTAGTGATATTGCGATCTACGATATTGTGAAGCAAATCGCAAAATCATAAAATCACATATATGTAGGGCTTATTGTTCAATAAATTATTTCTCGTAATCTGATACTAAGTTATGGGAATTAATGTCAATTTAGTGGTCATTTGATGATCATTTATGAGATAAAATTTAGATATGATCGAAATATTGTTTCACGTAGGGTGATATATTTGATATGATTTCAAAATTAAAGAGCTTTCCCGTCACCTTATCTCTTACCATTATTCTTTCCTTAATTATAAACTTGCAGGAGTGGCAAGCAGAATAATATACACAGCAGTATTCAAAGTGTAGAGGGAAAGAAGGGAAAAGCTCTAGTTGCTGAGGACAAAGAGATGACGCCATTATTCACAGACACCACCTATACCAGGGCTGCTAGCATAAACACTTGGGAAGGCATGTACAATCTACTCAAAGAAGAAAATCCCAGAGTTATGGAAGTTAAAGCAACAGCAGACTCACGCGGGTCATCTAAGGCATCAATTACTAAACTTTCATGTTCATTGTGGCAAGACCTAAGATACTTCCATACACAGACATGGTCAAGTAGGTACTAGACAATGTTGATATAACAGATAGACAATTCAAGTCTTGAGGCCAAGACCTCATTAGGTCATTCACTCCACAAGATTTAACACTTAAGTATCATCTACCAGAGCCGCAGGTAAGCTGCAACAAGCAGTTCATGGAGAAGTTCGCCAAAGAAAATGAAGATTTGGCAGAGTGCACCAAAATTTGGTCAGCGAGGGAAGAACCATTGAAAAAGGACAAACACAGTATGTATAGTACTGGTTCTCTCTCCTCCCCATATTGCTTCACTGCTGCTATGCTATGTAAACTATTTGGAAGGCCCAACGTCAACAAGTTTTCATCTGAGTGGATACCCCTATTAGATGCAGCCACTAATGCCACTATTATGGATTGGGCTCAGATATTGTTTGATAATTTAGCCTCGGATATTTGGAACTACCAATCTAAAAGAACACCCTCTTAGAGGATTTATCCTCCTTCCTTTTTAGTTGCTTATGTTATGGATGCAATCTGTTTCGTTTCTAGATTTCCTTTAATGGGTTGGAAGTGGAAAATACAGAACCCCTTTCCCATTCACATTTATCATAAGGAATTGTGGGATTCCAAGTTTATCCCGTATTTTACAGAATTTTTCATCGGATTATGTTACCTCTTTACAGAATGTTGTATAATAGGGATGCCCCAATATTTTCCCCCGAAACAGAAGTTGACATTCTCCCTGTCGCAAGATGGTTTGGGGAAGAATTTTTCACCTACGTTAGAGTATTCAAAAGCATTTCTTCCCCTCATGTCATACCCTTATATGTTCCTGATAAGTTATTGGCTCGAGAAATTGCCTACTAGACCTACGGGGTAGGAGGAATGAGCAAAGAGTTGAAAGACAAGAAGAAAGCCATCTGGCCACAATTTCCTGTGACCTGTGGGGCTTTTTCATTATTTTATTTAGGTCATGCATTTAAAGAAGTAGACAATATGTTGTGTCTATGACTATTCAAGTTTCTAGGAAGACAATTTGACCCTTTTGATGTCATTAAGAATTTTACTACTGTTGTCAAGCTAAAGGTATTTTCTAAAGAAGATCTTTTTGATGGCATCTTCCAATAGAAAAGCACACTGAAAGAAGTTTTGCATATGGCTCAAATTCAATTTCCCCTAGCATAATTCCAAGAATTCAAACTGTACAGAGAAATGAGACTAGAAAACATCCCCTTGGATAAGTTATGCTTGGAACCAATAAAGGAGCCAACTCCCAGTATCAGTTTAAGTGGAAGTTCGGGTATAGATAAGTCGAGGTCTAAGTCTAGGAAAGAATCACCAAAACACTCTAAACGGTCCAAGAGTGACCATAATAAAAGTGAAAGGTCAATAAGAGATACTACCCAGTCTAAAGAGTGCCCAGAGCAACAGGTCTTGACTACACCATAGGTAAACGTTCCCCCTCCCCTCATCCAGACAGCAAATCCAGTGAGAACTGAGCTGGAGAGGTTTCGTAGCAATAGCTACAGTAGGCCAGTGCCAACCGCAAAGCACAGGAGAAGTTAGAAAAATTACAGCAAGATTTTCAACATATGCAGCTGGGATATTAGAACAATTTGGCCGAAAAATAAAATCAGTTACAAGTTATGATAGAAATGCATAAAGATGATCCCAAGATCACAGAGTTTGTCTCAGAAGCCTTGCCTTGAATGACCAACTCTTGCAATAGCAAGAGTCATTATGCCAAAGAATATCGCAATGGAGTTCCCATTGTGAAATGAGTAATAAAATTACAAGTCAAGTCGTGGACTTGTGACTCGACTATGATTTAATTGACAAAAGAATTTTTGATTATTTGAAATGGCAGGAATCGGAGGAAGGAAAGAAAGCAGGTGTGCTCAGAATCAATGAAGCCCACAAAGAAATGATTTTCCATAAGTGGTACGCATAGATTAGAAAGGCAGAACCAGCAGTGGAAGAAGCAGCGATAGTGGCAAACAACGTCATTGACTGTATCAATGAAAACCTGCACAGAGAAAATCTCATATCAGAAACCACTCCGGGATTTCCCCCAAAGGCACAGCAACTGCAGACAAGCTGGAGACAAAAAGCTAAGGAGAGAGCAAAATCCATCAAGAACTTAACCAAGTTGAATTGGGACACTTACTGGTAGTACTTGGTTAAACCACACAGTCAATGTAGGACTCTCAAATGCCTTACAAACTCTGCTGAGAAGATAGTGCCAGCACTTGCCAATTCTATTTTCATAGGACAACTAAAGTTGGAGGTCGGCCAACCGACACTTCTCAAGCCGATGTTGAATGCTTACAATCTTAGAGAATAGATACATAGATAGTTAATTCCAGATACAGTTTTAGTTTTATTTTTTATTTATTTTTGCCTTAGATGAGGACAGTCATTTAAACCTCCTCGTATATTTTTGTAATAAACTATTTTTAGCATTTATGAAGTAGTATTTTAACCCCACTCATGCATTCAGAGAGGGGTCCTGAAATTTTTCAAATATGTTTCCTCAGAACATGCACTTCTGCACCCTCAGAGGAGGTTTTAATGAATGAATGGAATGAGATTTATTGATATCTGTGTTTAATTTCTGCTACTGAAATGCATTTATATACTCTTAGTAGATATTGAATTAAGAAGAGATAAATCTATATTGCTGAAGCTCATGAGTAGAAATTGTTATCAATGGTACTTTTATCTCTTAATAATTTCTGCTTATGTGTCGAAGTAATATTTTATGTTTAGTTATTTATATATGAAGGCTTGAATGTTTGAGTTATCATTTGGCACTTTTGTACTGTGATGACTATTCTGTTTATGCTCAATATATGAATGGTTTATTATGCAATATGATTTTCACAATTGTTTTGGCTAATTTCTTATAAGAAACAATTCATTTTTATCGAATTCTTTTCTTGTAGCGATTGAATGATCTTTATTACCAATTGCTGCTAGAAACTATTTTAGATCGCATAAGTAAAAAGTTAAATCCCGGGTTAGATTTAGAATTAGATATTTCTATTCATTAGGACATAATTGCATGTTTTAAACTAGACTTAGATTAAAAGCATTTTACTTAGAAATATTTAAAAAATGAAATATCAACTCTTATCATCACACACACAAATTGGGAAACTGGTCCCATTATCCCCAGTCGGACCCACCATCCCAAATGAAAAAGGAGTTGCTTTCAAGGTCCAGACTGGGTGGGTATCCCCCTTGTTGTAGACCCGATTTTTGAGGCTTCAACATATTTGGTGCTAGAAGGAGTGCCCCGAACTGTGAATGGCTAGTAAATCCAAATCTAAATACCATTCTGAGAGTAAATCGCCCTCAACATCTCCCCTGACTTCTCCATCGCATTCCAAATATTTAAATCCTAAGCGAAAAGTTGAGAAAACAACAACCACTGCCACCAACCCAAACATTTTAGAGAAATCTACTATCGAACCTCCTAAAGTTGAGTCTTTGATTCATAAACTTCAAGGATTTTTCATATTACTGCAAAATTTTGAAATATCTCAAGCTATTGTGACTTCACAACACAATCCTTCTCATCCTCTTACCAAATTGCAGAGTGAAAAGTTTTTTATCGAACTAATTGAATTACCTCTACCTAAAAGGAAAAGTGCAAAGAAGTCACCTCAAGGGTTTGATAGTGAGACTCTTTCATCATCAACATCCATTCCAACTTCCCCATTGCAAAGTCAACCATCCACCCCTCCACTTCAAATTGTTGTCCATCAGAGTACTGGAACTTTAACATCCTCATCCCTTCCACAAGGAATTTCATCTGTGCTTTCCTCTATTAGTAGTTCAATGATGGCCCAAAACCCGTGGAATAACCCAAGGGCAGTCTCAATGTCTATGCCCTTGATGCAATTACCGGCCCATCCTGAAAAATGGCTGCCGAAGTTTAATCCTGAAGCAAGCATGCTAGCAAAAAAACACATAAACAACTTTATGTTATCAATAAATTTAAATGGTGTTACTAATGAATACGTTGTTTTTCGAATCTTTCCTTACACTTTACAAGGAGTAGCCGAATCCTGGTATTTTCTGTTACCATCAGGGTCCATCACTAGTTGGGACATTTTCCAAGAGAAATTCTTGACTAAGCTCGGTGATGATAGATTTACATAAACACTTATTAATGATCTATCCAATCTCAAGAGAACCTATCAAAGATTTTAACTCGCGTTTCAACAAGCTTTTGAATAAAATTCCGACCACTTCCAAGCCTAGTGAAAAAGTTCGAAGTGAATGGTACATATCTGCTTTACCATCGAACATATCAATCTTCATTGATAGGGCTACCAAGACAACATTGGCTGAAAACATGAAGGAAGTGATAGCAGTGGAAAAATGTATCAAAGCTTTAGAAAAGAAAAATGTTGTCAATGGAAGAAAATCTAAGAAGGTTACTTTTAGATATGATCCCAAGAAAAAGCAATCTAAAGACCCATTTGATTTAGAAGGACTGTAGAAAGTTCTAAAAACCATGTCTAATGAAATGGTTGACATTAAGAGACAAATAGAAGAGCCTTCTTCTAAAAATCCCTCCAAGCCTTATAGAAAAAATCCTTCAACTGATTCAAAGAATCCCAATGCTATAACAAATGCAGAATCTGAACAAGGAGAAGAGGAAGTTTCTAACAAAGAACCTACTGATCAAGATGAAGTTGTAGAAGTACAGGAAATGTGGGACTTCATTCTTCCAAATGAAGAGGATCAAGAGGCATCACCAGTTAGCACCAGAACTAGAAATCAACTCAATCATCCACAACCTAGTTCTAAACAAAAGAGCACAAGCTCGACATCTAAAGATAAAGTCATAGGTAAGAAATCATCACCAAAATCGACTCAAACAAGCCCAATCCAGTCCGATTCACCAACTCCATCTAAACATTGATTGTTTCTGATGAGATGGAGTATAATATCATTGAAGATATGAAGAATACTAAGGCTAACATTACTTTTCATGAATTGAGCAAATTGAAACATCAATAGAAGCTACTTTTGAAAGTGTTACATGCAATACCTATGGCACCTCTTCCTACCGTTGTAATCTCGCAAGCTTCTCATGAGATGGGAAGGTGTCCAACTAATATGGAAAATAAAGTTGATCTAAATGATATTTCTTTAATTGGAGGTAGGTCAAAATCTCATACTCGTCCATTCCTTCTTACTTACGAAATTTTTAATAAAAAATTGCATAATTGTTTGGTAGATTCAGGAGCTTCATCTAATATCTTACCTAAAACAATATGTGCAAAGTTAAATGTCCAACCTCAAAAATCTGCAGTACGCATAGTTCAACTGGACCAGTCACAAGTTGAAGTAATCGGTGAACTAAATCAAGTTACCATAACGCTATCATCTAATCCAAAGGTATGTCAAGTCATTGATATTCTAGTTGCAGATATTCCCGAATTTTATGGCTTAATTATTAGTAGGGATTGGTTTGAGAAGCTTCATGGATACTTTGCGACAAAGTGCTCACATATGTGGCTCCCTTACAATGGTAAACCAAATCAGATAAAGTTTGAGAGAGAAAGACACAAAAAATACATAGTGATGGAATTGGAAGGAGAAAATGAATCTGTAGTATATAGAAACAATAATTATGTTGACTCTTTCTTAGGAAATTTCAATGCTCATACTTCGCCTTACTTAGAAAATTATGTTATGTCTCAGGTAGAAAACTTTTCTCAAACAGATAGTGCTATATGCGTTAATTTTGTAGAAAATCCTGCAAATACTTCTTTATTTTTGAAATTATTTTTTGATGGTTCTAAGCCTAATGATGGAGCAAGAGCAAGATGTGTATTAGTTATTCCAGAGGGAGACAAAACTATGCTAACATGTAGACTTGAGTTCAATTGCACAAACAACACTATAGAATACGAAGCTTTAGTCCAAGGGTTGTACAAGGAAATCAGATTAAATATCAAGTATCTACAAGTCTTCGAAGATTCTAAGATTGTAATTAAATAGGTACAAAATACTATACATTGTCTATCAGGTCATTTAAAGCATTATCAATCTTTAGTACAAGATCTAACTGAACATTTTATAGCATTCAATATTTCACCTATTCCCAGACTCCAAAATGTTTGTGTTGATCTCCTGGCTAACATAGCTTCCAAGCTCATTCCATCAGAAGACTATAGCCCAAACAGATTCTCAATCGAATTGATCTTTAGGCTCTCCATCCCTGATAATGTTACAAACTGGAAAATTTTCAACGATGATCCTGATATTGTAAGTTTCCTGACATTGGAAGGATCTTACACTAATCAGATAATTGATGAGGACCAACTTGACAAGCAGTTACAACAAGAAAGCACTAATAATGCTATACCAAAATCTGTAGTCAAGTTAAAAGACCTATATGATTTGAAAGACTGATTTAAAAGGTCTACCAATTCAAAACCCCAAAGTTCAACTCTAAACTATGAATTAGTAAATCTAGGAATGGATACCAAGCCACAGAATATCAACCTAGGTCTTGGCCTAGCCCCAAAAGAAAAATTAGCCTATGTTCGGCTCCTGAAATAATACAAAAGTGTCTTTGCCTGGAACTACGATGACCTTAAGACCTATGAAACTTCAATCATTTAGCATACTATCCCAATGATAGCTAATGAAAAACCTATCTAGAAAAAGATGAGAAAGATCCATCCTAATTTGGAAAGTCAGATTAAGTCTGAGCTCAATAAATTATTGAAAGCCAAAATTATTTTTCATGTTCAACATTATAGATGGGTTTGCAACTTGGTTCCCGTCAGAAAGAAAAACGAAGATACTAGAATTTGTATTGACTTTCGAAATATTAACAAAGCCTGCCAAAAGGATAATTTTCCCTTGCCTCCTATGGAACAAATATTGCAAGTGGTTGCAAGATCAAAATTAATGTCCTTTTTAGATGGTTTCTCCAGCTACAATCAGGTTTTAGTCCATCTTGACGATTAGCTAAAAACCACGTTCAAGACCAAATGGGGTACTTATGCATATCAAAAGATGCCTTTTGGTTTGATCAATGTTGGCACCACATTTCAAAGGGCTATGGATATTGCATTTAAGGGATTAGTAAAAAAATCAGTGGTGATTTACTTGGATGACATAACAGTATATTCAAAAAAGCGCAGTAATCACCTCAGAGACTTAAAGCAGATCTTCCAACGTTGCCAAAGGTATGGGATTTCACTTAATCCAAAATAGTCTTTTTTTGCATTAAGTGAAGGAAAACTTCTTGGATTTATAGTGTCAAAATATGGAATCCATATTGATCCCGATAGAATTAAGGACATTTTCGAAATATCCTTACCACATAATAAGAAAGCCAAACAATCCTTCTTTGGCCAGATTAATTTTGTTAAAATATTTGTTCCAGACTTCTCGAGGATTGTGTCACCATTGCAAGCAATGATCAAGAAGAATTCACTCTTCAAATGGGGCCAAGAGGAATATGAAGCGTTTAATTTGATTAAGCAAGCAATTGTTAGTGCCCCATCCCTAGCAACTCCAAATTTTTCCAATCCTTTTATTTTGTATAAATTTGCCTCTGATAAATCATATGTTGCGATACTCACTCAAGCCAATTAAGACAAGGCGGAAGCCCCAATTGCCTTCTTTAGTTCAAATCTGCAAGGGGCTGAATTAAATTATTCTGATGTTGAGAAACAAGCTTATTCTATTTTCAAAGCGATCAAATATTTTAGACCCTTTCTTCTTAAAACCCATACAAAAATCATAGTATCATTTCCAGCGGTAAGAAATCTCTTAGTACAGAAAGGCGTGGGTGAAAAGAGAGCAAATTGGTTCACTGACCTGCAAGAATAAGACGCTGAGATTAGGCCAGCAAATATTGTAAAAGGTCAAGGCTTTTGCAAGATGTTGGCTGGAGCATCTTTCTAAAATACCATCTCTAAATCAAGAGGTACAAATGTATGAGGTAAGCCTAAACGATATTGAATCGAGATATGCTGATATCATATTTTATCTAAAGAACGAATATGCTCCTTCAGATCTGAATTATACAGAGAAAAGAGCCCTAAGGTTGAAGCTAAGCAATATCAACTCGTAAACGACGTACTTTCTAGGATGAATTATGATTTTGTTCTCCTTCGATGTCTTGAAAAATTTGAAACTGAAAAGGTGTTGCAAGAACTCCATGATGACCAGCTGGTGGACATTATGCGGGAGATGCTACAACACATAAAATTTTGTGCACAGGTTACTATTGGCCTACATTATTCAAAGATGTGCATAGCTATGTAAGGAAATGTCAAGTTTGTCAAACTGCTGCCCGGATACAAAAGAAACTGTCATTGCCTTTGCAACTAGTCAATATCGAGCAATCATTTGATCAATGGGGATTGGATATAATAGGTGAGATAGTTCCTCACTCTTCTAAATAGAATAGGTATATCCTTACAGCTACAAATTATTTTACTAAATGGGTAGAAGTTGTTCCTCTCAAGACAGCTAATGTTGAACACATCATTGATTTCATAGATCAATTCATAATTACTAGGTTTAGTTTACCCTCTGCTTTAATGTTTGATAATGCATCATATTTTTCTGGCAATGCTATGACTGAATTTGCACTTAAAAGAGGTTTTAAGCTTAAATATTCTGCCAATTATTACCCACAAGGGAACGGGTTGGACGAATCAACAAATAAAAACTTAATCAGAATCATTAAGCGAACCATTGATCAGAATCATAAAAATTGGCACAAATATTTGATGTATGCTCTATGGGAAAACCGAATAACCCAAAAGGCTTCCATTGGCACTTGTTCCTTTAATTTAGTTTATGGGAAAGAAGTAGTTCTCCCAACTCATCTAGAAATTCCTTCTTTGACCTTAGTTCAATTTATTGACGAAACACCAACTTCATCTTTACAACTAAGACAACTGCAAATCCTTAAGCCAGAAGAGCAACAAGAAAAGGCTAAAATCACACATGCTCATCATCAAGCATTGATAAAGGCTTCCTTTGATTCAAGCTTGGTATCTAAGAAATATTTTCAAATTGGAGATTTAGTTTTGAAATGGGATAAGGCTCACGAATAAAAAGGAAAACATTCTAAATTCCAACGAATGTGGCTTGACCCATTCCAAATTGTTGAAATTATAGGTCCATCCACTTTCATGTTGCAATATTTAGAAGGGAAAAGAGAATCTTTACCTGTTAATGGGCAGATCCTTAAAAAATACTTTCCATAGAAGATGACCTCTTCTATTTTTGTAAATTACTGTTTATAGCTTTATTTTGATAATAAAACAGGTTGTAAATGGTTATCTTTGGGAATTCACGAAAAAATTAGTGTTTCTTTTATATTTTGTTTTTCGCTTGTATAAATAGAACTGATTTGGAAAATCGATCATTATTATTGAAAGATACAATCGAACACTACAAGCTTGAAAATGTTACTAGTTTCAACCTTACGAATTTTGATGAAAAGCAACCTTTAGTGAGAATTTGTTTTATATCAGTGAATGAAAAGCATCAATAACAAAATAAAGTTTCTCTGTAGATAAGTTGTTTCCAAAAACACTCTATAATTGTCGTCTAGATCTATTCCTAAGAAACCAATGACTTCCTCCCCACCTAGGTAATTACGAGTTTCAAGGAGTAATCCAATGATACACTATAAACTTAAATAATAAGAGGTCTCATCATGAGCCGACTTATCATGATCAAAGATATTAAAAATTTCTGACATTGCCAAAATTGCCTACAAAAACAAGGCAATGACTCAAGATTGTTGCAATCAAAAGACAAGGGGTCTCATCACGAGCCAGCTTGTTCAGCAAAGTTATAAATCAAATGAATGGAACTGTCATAATTTGGCTACCAAACCAAGACATTTTTCTTTAAGAATTAAAAGAAAACAAAAAGCAAAAAGTGTGGATCTGGATTTATCTTTGAAAATTGTACATTTCTCCAAGTAGGATACAGGATCATTGCTGGGTAACAGGTAACCCTGTCGAGGCTATGAACACTTTCTGGCAGCAGAGGCTCTGCCTATAACAAATGAGCATACTTAAAACTGATCTACAAAGAAGTTTTTGCTTTTATCTTTATAAAACCAAGTAGTGGCTGATGTAAATACAATGACTAGCTTTGCGAAGTAAATAATCAGAGTTAGCATGGAAGAAACAAACTACCATTAACAGCTAAAAGCATGATGCACTTTATATTTCTGTAATAAAGTTTGATTTTCTAGAAAACTTTTCTGTTTTGGAAGTTTAAAAAATTCAAAATATAATCAGAGATAACTGGTTCTTCCTAGTGAATCGCCAAATATTGTGGCCAGCAACAACCCCCCTTTTATTTAGTATTATTAATAAAACTAAATAAATGGGGACCCTTCTAAAAAATAAAAACTAGCACTTATACTTCCCTTTGAATAAAACATACTATCATAAGCTTAGGAAAACACCCGCAAACCCCAAAAAATTTAAGTTTTATGATAAGTCTTGAATAAAATTGTTCTCTTAACAATAAAACATCGCATTGCAAAGGGTAATGAAGGACATCATATAAACAAGCTTTTAAAATTGCGAAAACGTGATGCTAGATCACGTGCCTTAAGACTCATCACATATCACAGATTTCATATGCCGCATGTATCACCTAAGATGAAATATCTCAATCCGGTGATATGCGATAAGGCATCTCGCAAATCGCATCTCGTAGACGCGTAAGGTGATAAATGATAGATAACAAAAAAGGACTAGCGATATTGTGATCCGTGGTATTGCGAAGCAAATCGCAAAATCGCTTTATCACAGATCTGCAGGGCTCATTGTTCAATAAAGTATTTCTCATAATCCAATACCAATTTATGGGCTTTAACGTCAATTTAGTGGTTAGTTGATGATCATTTATGAGATAAGATTTAGATCTGATCAAAAGGTTGTTTCACGTAGGGTGATATATTTGATATGATTTCAAAATTAAAGAGCTTTCTTATCACCTTATCTCTTACCATTATTCTTTCCTTAATTATAAACTTGCAGGAGCAGCAAGCAGAATAATATACACAACAGTATTCAGAGTGTAATGGGAAAGAAGGAAAAAGCTTCGGTTGCTGAGGAAAAAGAGATGAAACCCTTATTCACAGACACCACCTATACTAGGGATGCCGGCATAACCACTTGGGAAGGCAAGTATAGTCTGCTCGAAGAAGAAAATCCTAGAGTTATGGAAGTTAAAGCAACAACAGACTCACACAGGTCATCTGAGGCATCAATTACTGAACTTGCATGTTCATTCTTGCATCGAATAGCATCAAGACCTAAGATACTTCCATCCACAGACATCGTCAAGTGGGTACTAGACAGTGCTGATATAACAGATAGAAAATTCAAGTCTCGAGGCCAAGGCCTCATTGGGTCATTCACTCCACAAGATTTAAGGCTTATGTATCATTTGCTAGAACCACAGGCAAGCTACAACAAGCAGTCCGTGGAGAAGTTCACCAAAGAAAACGAAGATTTAGCAGAGTGCACCAAAAACTAGCCAGTGAGGGAAGAACCATTGAAAAAGGACAAACACGGTATGCACAGTGTTGGTTCCCTCTCCTCCCCATATTGCTTCACTGTTGCTATGCTATGTAGACTATTTGGAAGGCCCGACGTCAACAAGTTTTCATCTGAGTGGCTACCCCTATTAGATGCAACCACTAATGCCACTATTATGGATTGGGCTCAGATATTGTCTGATAATTTAGCCTTGGCTATTTGGAACTACCGATCTAAAAGAACTCCCTCTCAGAGGATTTATCCTCCTTTCATTTTTAGCTGCTTATGTTATGGATGCAATCTGTTTTGTTTCCAGATTTCCTTTAATGGGTTGGAAGTGGACAATACAGAACCCCTTTCCCATTCACATTTATCATAAGGAATTGTGGGATTCCAAGTTTTTATACAATTTTTCATAGGATTATGTTACCTCTTTACATAATGTTGTATAATAGGGACACCCCAAGATTTTCCCCCGAAGTGGAAGTTGACATTCTCCCTGTCGCAAGATGGTTTGGGGAAGAATTTTTCACCTATGTCAGAGTATTGCTTCCCCTCATGTCCTACCTTTATATGTTCCTGATAAGTTATTGGCTCGAGAAATTGCCTACCAAACCTGCGGGGTAGGAGGAATGAGCAAAGCGTTGAAAAACAAGAAGAAAGCCATTTGGTCGCAATTTCCTGTGACCTGTGGGGCTTTTTCATTATTTGATTTAGGTCATGCATTTAAAGAAGTAGACAATATGTTGTGTCTACGACTGTTCAAGTTTCCAGGAAGACAATTTGACCCTTTTGATGTCATTAAGAATTTTACTACTACTGTCAAGATAAAGGTATTTTCTAAAGAAGATGATCTTTTTGATGATATCTTCCAACAGAAAAGCACACTGAAAGAAGTTTTGCTTATGGCTCAAATTCAATTTCCCCAGAAGAATTCCAAGAATTCAAACTGTACAAAGAAAGGAGACTAGCAAACATCCCCTTAGATAAGTTACGCTTGGAACCAATAAAGGAGCCAACTCCCAGTATTAGTTTAAGTGGAAGTTCAAGTACAAATAAGTCCATGTCTAAGTCTAGGAAAGAATCACCAGAACACTTTAAACGGTCCAAGAGTGACCATAATAAAAGTGAAAGGTCGGTAAGAGATACTGCCCAGTCTAAAGAGCGCCCAGAGCAACAGGTCTTGACTACTCCACAGGTAAAGGTTCCCCCTCCCCTCATCCAGCCACCAAAGCCAGTGAGAACTGAGCTGAATAAAGAGTGGGAGACATTCAATGAATTGATTAATACTAAGGAGCAGAACACAAAGACACCTGAGAGTACAGTACAGACAATGACAGACATGGTCATTGGAACAGTCAACAATGCTCTAGAAATGGAGCATATTTCCATTACTCCATCATCTGAAATCATGCTCAAGATAGAGGAGATCCCTCCGTTAGATGTATTTTATAGTCCACGGCATAAGGCAGTGGTAAGAAGTAAAGAAAGAAAATGAAATTGGACAGCTTGCTCTCACCTGAGGCATAACAACTAGATGTCCTTTGGCAAGACCCTACCACTGACCCTACTAAAAATCTGACTAAGTTATCCCAGATCGCAGGAGCCTATGTTTTTGCTACCATTGATAAAGTGTCCAAGGTACAACAATTACTTAAGGATAGAGAGGAACAAATCCAAGTTAGAAAAATTACAGCAAGATTTTCAATTGATGCAGCTGGGATATTAGGACAATTTGGTTGAAAAAGAAAATCAGTTACAGGTTATGCTAGAAATGCATAAAGATGATCCCAAGCTCACAGATTTTTTCTCGGAAACCCTTGCCTTGAACGACCAAATCTTGCAACAGCAAGAGTCATTATGCCAAAGAATATCGCAATGGAGTTCCCATTGCGAAATGGGTGATAAAATTACAAATCAAGTTGTGGACTTGCGACTCGACTATGATTTAATTGATAAAAGAATTTATGATTATTTGAAATAGTAGGAATTAGAGGAAGGAATGAAACCAAGCGCGCTCAGAATCAATGAATCCCACAAAGAAATGCTTTTCCATAAGTGGAACGCACAGATTAGAAAGGCAGAACAGGTAGCGGAAGAAGCAGCGATAGCAGCAAACAACGTCATTGACTGTGTCAATGAAAACATGCACAGAGCAAATCTCATATCAGAGACCGCTCTGGGATTTCTCCCAAAGGCACAGCAACTACAGACAAGCTGGAGACAAAAAGCTGAGGAGAGAGCAAAATCCATCAAGAAGTTAACCAAGTTGAATTGGGACACTTACTAGAAGTACTTGGTTCAACCACACAGTAAATGCATGACCCTCAAATGCCTTACAAACTCTGCCGAGAAGATAGCGCCAACACTTTCCGATTATGTTTTCACAGGACAACTAAAGTCGGAGGTCGGCCAACTGACACTCCTCAAGCCGATGTTGAATGCTTGCGATCTTAGAGAACAAATACATAGATAGTTAATTCCAGATACAGTTTTAGTTTTATTTTTTATTTATTTTTACCTTAGATGAGGATGGTCATTTAAACCTCCTCCTATATTTTTGTAATAAACTATTTTTAGCATTTAGGAAGTAGTATTTTAACCCCTCTCATGCATTTAGAGAGGAGTCCTGAAATTTGTCAAATACGTTTCATCATAACATGCACTTCTGCACCCTCGGAGGAGGTTTTGATGAATGAATGGAACGATATTTATTGATATTTGTGTTTAATTTTTGCTACTGAAATGCATTTCTGTACTCTTAATAGATATTGAATTAAGAAGAGATAAATCTATATTGTTGAAGCTCATGAGTAGAACTTGTTATCAATGGTACTTTTATCTCTTAATAATTTTTGCTTATCTGTCGAAGTAAGATAGGCTTGAATGTTTGAGTTATCATTTGGCACTTTTGTACGGTGATGACTATTTTGTCTATGCTCAATATATGAATGGCTAATTATGCGATATGCTTTTCACAATTTTTTTGGCTAATTTATTATACGAAATAATTCATTTTTATTGAATTACTTTCTTGTAGTGATTAAATGATCTTTATTACCAATTGCTACTAGAAACTATTTTATATCGCATAAGTAAAAAGTTAAATCCCGGGATAGATTTAGAATTAGATATTTCTATTCATTAGGATATAATTGCATGTTTAAAATTAGACTTAGATTAGAAGCATTTTACTTAGAAATCTTTAGAAAAAGAAAATATCAATTCTTATCATCACACACAAAAATTGGGAAACTGGTCCCATTATCCCCAGTCGAACCCACCATCCCAAATGGAAAAGGAGGTACTTTCAAGGTCTGGACCAGGTGGGTATCCCCCTTGTTGTAGACCCAATTTTTGGGGCTTCAACACCTTCAAAGACATTCTCCAAGGGAAACCAACAACTACAACAACTCGAGAACAAACACACAATATCCCCAGTCCCTTTATAGTGGAGAAACTGAATCATGTTCCAGAACTGATTATAGATCTTCCGGAAACAAATGATCTCTACACAACTTATGAAGCACAAGCCATCATTTGAAGATTTGACAGTTTCTTGCCAAAACCAATGGACCTTTTCCATTAGATCTTCTCAAGTTGGACAACAAATTGTGAAGTACACATCTGTTCCAAGGGTTTCTTCATAGTAAATTTTTCATCATCGGAGGATCAAGAATTTGTTCTTCAAAAAGGTCCATGGTTTTGGGATCAACAGGACTTTTCATTACCCTGTGGTTCCTATATTTTGATGCCAACACCATGATTGTATCAAGAATTTCGGTTTGGGTCAGGCTACATAACCTCCCCCTTCATTTTTGGCATCACCAAGCTCTAGAATGCATTGGGAACCTCTTAGGATGATTCATAGAGACAAACAAAGAATGGAAGAACGAATCTATAAATTTGCTCAAATATGTGTGGAGGTGGACCTCAGTAAAGTCATGTCGGATCGCATCCACTTGTCACAGAACAAATAGAGCTGGCCTCAGTTCCTAGATGTTGAGAACACATCCTTAATATACTAAATATGCTGAAAAATGGGACATCTATAAAACACGTGCCCTGATGCCAAGAAATAGTTACGAAGGAAGAAGAAACCAGGAAAGAAACCCAAAGGATGGCATTTTCCCTCAAATTTTCTAGTAGAGGAAGAGGATGAAGCAGAAAAGGATCTCATTTCCAATGTGGAAAACCAAAATACACAAGAAAAAGAAGGAAAGGGGAAGCCTCTTGTGAAGCGATGGAATTACAGGTCCCTGCGACACAACTAGTGAGGATACCTGAAGCAAAGGACTTTGGAGGATACCAATGTCACCATGTCTCAGATAATTCTGACTCAAACAGGGAATTACAAGAATAGAAGAAGAAAACTAGCTAGCTATTGTATCATCCACCCCAACTCAAAGAGAATTGCAGAAGGTAGAAAAGAATAAATGGAGGAAAGGCTAATCCTTTCTCTTCATTTGTTAGTTTATTTTTTTTGTATGAACTTATGATCATCAGTCTTGGATTGGATGATGGAATTCTTGCAAGCACTATAACATGTAATTTTGTTTTCATTAATAAAATTACAATTTTTCTTTGGGAAAATAAATAAATAAATATATATATATATATAATATATATATATATATATATATATATATATATATATATATATATATATATATATATATTATAGCAAGTTGGGCTAAATCCTCTTTAAGCTCAAGAATGGTAGTGTGATTGTGTAAGTGCACACATTATAATCTTAGGAGGGATAACTCTATAGAATTTTACCACCATGTGTGTGGAAATTAGTGGGGATTGATCCTTAGGGTGTTAAGGGCCCAACCCTCGAGTCATATTAGCCCATGCGTGCAGGCATTGTGATGAAGCACTGAGGCCAGGGACTTAAGTGTATGTGTTCATTCACCTGGGGCTAAAAGGTAGACCCCCTACTGAACCATATGGTCAATGGCCATGACCAAGGGCATAGGTGGGAGAGATTCTAGTTGTAGATGTCAAGTAAATATTTGCAATGTCCACGTCTCTCAGAAGAATTACCTTGGAGATTTCAAGTGGAGGCCTCAATAGTTCTATCGAGATTTAATTGCCAAGACGATGTGGCACAGTGGGGTTCGTTGGTCGGGAAACCTTCATTGAATCTTTGTTGTTTATTGGTAAGCACGCTCTCCATCGTTGGATGGACCACAAGTTGATTTATAACACGAAAACATTTTACAATGAAACAAAAGACTGGTGGGACCCACAACCAGCGTGGCAGGAAATGTGGCCTAAGGATGATGTGGCAACCTAGGAGGAGGACACATGTGAGTTGGATTTGAGGGTTTTGTGGGGATAAGTGGCATATAATCTGATGACACATGGCACTCTCGGAGTGGATCCATGTGGAGGATGTGACATTAGCTTGGCGATAAAGGTCACTTACATTACCATTAGGCGAATTTTGAGGTTTAAAATGGGCCTCCTAAGGAAATTATAAAATAGTATTGGAAATAATAAAATAAGATTAGATTACATCATCAAATTATAGAGGGAAAATAGAAAAAGCTATCTTTTCAACTCATATTTTCAACTTATCTCCCTATGGGTTTACTTAAATTTCGAGCGGAAACACTCGTTGGATGCAAAATTTGATTCCTCGTCCAAGGAGTACCATGTTTCATACTTTTGATGGACCTTACTACACGAAAATTTAGAAATACATGAAAAACATGATTGCAATCACATTTTTTCATGTATTTATCATTTTTCGTGTAGCAAGGTCCATCAAAAGTATGCAACATGGGTAGTCTTTGGATGAGGAATTAAATTTTGCATCCAATCAGTACTCCTACTCGAAATTTGAATAAAACCTTAGGGAGATAAGTTGAAAATATGAGTTGAAAAAATAGTTTTAGTATTTTATTATTTTGTAATATTTTTACTTTTTTACTCCAAAATTGGTGAATCATCCCCCATGGTTAACATCATGATCTTGAATCCTATTGGTTCTTATAAATTTTATTTTGTTTGTACATTTTTCTTAGGAGGCCTATTTTAGACCTCAAAATAACCCTAATGCCTTACGCCTCTACCCTGGTGAATTCATGAGGTGTTGGGTACAATTTTGCCAAGATTATATCCTCAGGGTGATGTGGAAATGAGGGGCCCACTCGTAGGTAAAGTCGTTTATGTGGAAGGGTCTCATGTAGTTGTGAAGAGTGGTTTGCATGCTTGCATGGACTCCACGTAACCCTGACAGTTTTGAATGCTTCACACGGGCAGAGGTTAGGAAGATGTGGAAAGGTGGAGATCTAGCACATGGCTACAAAAAATGGTGTTAGGATGCGTTGGAGTAGGGGTCCATGTGGTATCCATGTAACCCTGGAATCTCCTCCCCAGAAGCTTCGACAGGGGACTCCAAGAATACCATCGGGATTTTATTCCCAGGGTGAGGTTGTCACTTGACCTATATGTTTGGAAGGGAGCTTTTCCCTTGTAATATATATGTATATGTATGCAAGTTATGGAAAGGGGTGAACCTAAATAAAGTGACCTAACATGATTGGGTCAGTAGCTAGAGCATAATCGCCACGTTGGTGGTGATATGGCTAAGAATAGAGTAGCCACGTTGGTGCCATGTGGCAGGTCAAATTACATGGCTAAATCTAATAAGCCAATCTTTAATCAGCCATATATTTTGATCCAGGAGTTAGATGGAGGAATATTTTATATCGTTGGAAAGGCCTCAATGAGACGATCACAATGATATTATCCATTTAAGCTTTGAAGAAGTTGAAAAAGATTGAAAAAGTTAGACCCCATTACCATAACTAGACACTGGAGATAGGGTCATCAGAGTAACTATCTCCTTCTACCCTTAGTATGGGATAGGGATAGTAGGCGGTGTGTTACACTACATTTGTAAATTTTTAAGCTCTAATGTGTTCATTCCATAAGGTGTTTTGGATATCGAGGTATCTCTAGACACTAAATTCAAGGAAAATTTGTCCCATTTTGGTGGTAAACATGGGATTTCACCAAACACATATTCATATTATTTTAGGGATGGGTGGTCTTAAACACTTGGCAGCTTATCATTAGGATACATTTTTCTAAAGCATTTTTTTAGCTATAAAGATGAAATTTCCTTATTGGAATTGGGTCTTGAAATCTCTTGAACTTTCCTTTGTTGTCTTTCATCATCATGACAAGTGAATTATTTGTTGTAACAATATAGGCCATTATTCTTGTCCAACCAATCCATCCTAATAAGAATGTCACATGATCACAAAGGAATGATATTTAAATTAACAATTTTGTCCACTTCATTTAGATTTATGGGACAACTACTGACAATTTCATTGATCTTCTAGTTGGTTCTAGCCATAAGCTAAACCAACCATGATCTTCAAATATTACTTCTTTTTAAATGAAAACTACCCAATATTTGTGGATCAATATATCTATGACTTTCCTTTGGATCAATTGAAATTGCAACAAGTTGATTTGAAATCTTACCTTCCATGTCAATCATGTGATTGATGATCTACCTAACAATGTTCCAAGGTTGAATATATCCTCATGTACTCAATTGTAGTGGCTTCCTGAAGGTCGTGGATAGTCCTCATTTTTATTCTTTATGTGGGAAATATTTGAACAAATTCTTTCCTCTACATCCTCAATATTTGATTGGTAGTCTTGCCTTTTTTCCTAAAGATTTTATTTTCTTGGCTTAACATTGGTCTTCTTGACTTGGCTAATGCACATTAGGAATTCTCCTAAAATATGAGGTTGATTTGAAGCCTCTATTCATTTTCTCTTATTTTTCTCTTTTATTTTCCTTGCAAGTCCTTTCAAATGTTGCTCTACTTTCGCTCTACTCATATAAATACTCAATATTTCTTATTATGACCTCCAAGTTTTTATCTCCTCAAACTTGAATTTATCATTATATAAATAAGCTAATCTACTCAACAGTATTTGAATTTTGACTTTATCATCCTTTATGAAACTAACATATCTTAGCAATTATAGAAACTTCTTCTAGCTAAAGTTGAATATCTAGCTAAATTTGAAAGTAAATTCTTAATTAATCATAAGATGGAGCCAATCCAATGTATAAAGAAATGGGTTGTTGACTCTCAAGACTTCAAAACCAAAATTAATAATATTTATCCTATTGGGAGATTTGAATCCCCACATTCCATGGTGATAGTCATGTTTTCCATATTATACGACCAATTGAACCCAAATCATTTAAAAGAAGAATGGGTTTCTCTGTTTCACGACATTGTTCAGAAGGCCAAAATATTTAACTAGGAAGATATATTGTCCCATAATCTGACCAATGAAATCAAAGAATTATTGTCTTCTCCACCAAATTTTGGCCCACCCTTTTGCATGTTTTCTTATATCCTCGATGTTGTAGTAGCTATCTCGCCATTCCCTTCATTGAAATGGGTTTGGTCAGAAAAGGAACTACCTATTCCACAATATTGTTCTATTCTTTCTAGTTTTCAGTATGAAAATCATATGTTATTTGTGATCATTCTATGGCATCTCTATATCAATTGTTGCACGATATATCTTGTTTTAGAATTAACAATGATCTTCACAATGCTTTATAAGGCATTGGACACTAGTTTATAGAAGACAGATTTACCCAATTCAGAATTTTTGTATGTGAAACTACTCCCCACCCTTATTACTAATGGATTGGCTCTGAGAGAAATAGCTAATCAAATTTCCATGCAAGGAATAACCAAGTTATTGTCCAAGAATTCCAATAACTTTGGAAAATTTTCCCTATCAACGTTGGTTTTTATTACTTTCTTGGTAAAGGCCATGCAATAGAGGAGTAAAAAGGTTTGAAAGAAGTGTATTTGTATTAAATTCCATTTTATAAACATGACTTTGATAAGATGGTGAGTGAAAATCTCAAATCAGTAATGTATTTTACAAGTTATGATTACCAAGATCCCCATTTTGACCATTTGCTAAGAGATGATTTTTCTTTTCGTGACGTTAGTCTAAAGGTATTTTTTTTAACTGGCCCTGTGATTAAGAAAAAATTTCAAACTCACTAAGAAGAATTGTATATGTCATTTTTTCGAGAAAGATTCATACTCTCAGTTGTCCCTATTACAAATTTCTAACTAGTGATGCTATTAGCCCATTAATTTTTCAAGATGAATCTGAAGATGATATTACTATGATCCAAATTGATTATCAAGGCACTTTAAAAGATAAACCTCAAGACATTGTAGGTGATACGAACCCAACACGTTTAGATCAAAACAAAGAATAGAATCTGCAAGATATGAAGATAGATTGTGGACATGTTTTAGAGGATAAATAATGGAGATGCTAAAGAAAAAAACCATAATCGTTTTTTCCAAAAATCATACTATTACTATCAATTCCCAGCTAAATAAATAAGATTCCGGAAAAGTTCTATCATAGAGAGCTTATAAAATTTATGGTCTTCATCTTGATGTTCTTCAAGTTTCTTATAAAATTGAAGCCCTAGTGAAAGAGGATTAAATCACATCCGAGAAATTTGATAAAGTCTTCCTGTGAGAGAAAAAAGAAAAGTCTGTCAATATCAGTAAATTATTTGAATTGGATAAGAAGATGATGGATATTTCCTTGAACCAAAGGAAAAACTATGTGTCAATCATGAAGGAATGGATTAAAGAAGTCGTAACTGGTGCGACAAGATTTGGAATCATTCATTATATACTATAGAAAGGGCACCACCCTTGGTTATATGCCTAAAAGGTGTAGAGGAGCACAGAGAAAAGGATAAATAAAAACAATTGAGGCTCTTTCGAAATGGTGTATCATAGATATTCAAAAATATTTTGAGAATCCATATGAATGTATGAACTATATTTCTAGGTTTGCCTCGGATTGCAAAACAGAGAAAAGGTATATATTGAAAAGAATTGAGAAATACCAGATCCTCCTAACTAATATCAATCTCATGCATCTGACTCACGTTCCCAATCTCTTTCCTAGCTGGCAAAGAGATTGAAACGTGTACCTCAAGAATTGAGAATTCAATTGGATGAAGAATAACTAATTCAAGCGGTTTTGTGAATAACTCCAACAACACAACTTCTTTAGAAATCAAAATCCCATCCTTCCTAAAGTAAAGGGAGTCATCTGTCAATCGACCAAAGAGTCATCAATCATAAGAATATGTATTGAAGAAGATTCTCATGTGATTTAATTTAATCATTTTGGAGAATTGAAGGAATTATTTTGGCGATGTCAAATTTGTACAACGGATCCCTATGTGATATAATATTATATGGATCCATGTTTTCCATTGAGTGTGAAAACTGAGTTTAATGAATTAGTATATTAATATGAATGTTAGCCTACTTGTTCTGGTTTTATATTTTAAATAAGTATATGTGCTTAATCAACTATTTGAGTTCTGGATTATGTGTGTTTTTAAATTTATTATCTTTTTATATAACATTCATGTTTCTTAATAAATAAAAAATTATTAGAACATTTGTTGGTAAGATGAATTTGTATTCAAAAGAGATCGATATTTATTATTAGTCATTTTAATCAATTTTAAAAGACCCAGAAGCTTTTCACACAGTCCATTTTATGCAATGAAAATGTAATATATTACTATATGCATTCACGTTTTTATTTAATGCAAGATATGAACTCAACTATTCATTTCTTGTTATGAATATCAAATTATTTATTTCGGTTTTATAATCGAGATATGTATTTTCTTTTCGCAACTTATTTAAGTTTCATATTGTTTTTGAATTCTTAGATAAATTAAATATTATATGATATTTTTGTGATTGTTAGAGAAGTCTCAAGTAGTAATTGATATTTATAACAATTATAGTATATTAGCATTAGTTTAGATTATATTAGGTAGTTAGTGTAGATTAGTTTAGCTAGAGACAACTAGGCCTTTAAAATAGTGAGTATTGGCACACCAAATGAGTAACGGTCTAATTGCGGCCCCGATTGGGTGGTATCTCCCCGTTGTAGGAGAGAATTTTCCTATCTGTCAATAATTGATGCTAGAAGAAGGAAAAACTCACAAGCTGGCCCTTTGGAGCTTTTCTCTTTAAAGTTTCATTTCTAATGGCTCCTTCCCAAATTCTTATTTCGAGATAGGTATCTAGATGAGCATCATGCACCACTCCATTAAAGATAGTCAAACTCTTGTCCAAAATTAAGTTTGTCCAAAATTAAGTTTGACGGTGAGAGTCAGATCATTACATTTGATTATGCTTCCCAATTTGTCCAATTGTATTTCTCTTAATATGTTTCACAAATATGTCGTGTATAATATTTTCGCTTTAGCTTTCATTGGCCGAGTTAATAAGTGGTGTGAAACATTGTTGGCTGCATCAATTCACTCGTTGGAATATTTTGTAGATAAATTCCTAGATACTTTTCAAGGTTATGAATGTGATTGATTATGTTTGGAATTAGAAATCTTACACAAATATGAAGGTGAGTCTATAGAATATTTTCTTATCAAATTTATATTAATTTCTTCTAAATTTTGTATTGATAACAAACCTTCTGATATAGACTTAATGAAATGGTTTCTTTACATTTTCTCTCTTTCTTGAATATAATTATAGAATAATGAGGATGAATATAGAGACTATGTTGGTATGCATGCTACAATAAATAGTAATGATAATTCTTTAAAATATACTCAATTTCAGGGATGTGAAGATGTGTATGATCAAATCAATCCCACCACTAGAATAGTTTCAAATTGTCATCAACTCGTTGTTTGTAATGAAGAGAATAATTCAAAATCAAAACTAGAAACCAAAATACTGAACATATGATCATTTCAAGAATAGAGAAGCATTTAATTACATTTTTTTAATAGTCATTTTTATCTATATCTTGCTTATTATAATTCAAATGATATTGACTCGTTTCATTTAGTAGTTCCATCATACACTCATTCAACTTCAAAAGATGAGGGAACTACTATGAATGAGCATAATCATGAATCTTCAATTAGCCATGTTCTGGTTCAGGTTGATTAGATAATAAATGATAATTTCATAAATAACTTTGGAAAATCACATGCATGTATATTCAGTCCATCTGATTATTCTTAGATTATTGACCTATATTGTGTTAAGGAAGAGAAAGGGGTCATTTACTATGAACCTTTGGATGATGATGGCAGTAAAACACTTCACCCTATGGTGATGATTGTATTATATTTCCATGTCATTAGTTTCAAGGAGGAATCTAAAGCACGAGATGAAATATATCATAGTACAAATAACGTTATTGTGAATTCTCATTTTGTTTTTTTTTTAAGTCAAAATATTTTAAATTTGGCAGAATAATTATGTTTTCTCAATCGTAATTTGGATCTCACAAACCAAAATCCTACTAAAGTGTCGGATGATCTTGGAAATTCTTCATAAGTATACAATGATATTCAATTTTATTTCATTGCTTCAACTAACACTTGCTTAGAATATTTTTACATGAAAAAGTTTTCATGGTTGTGTGATAGTAATGTACACTGTGTAGATAAAGATTTAAATTTAATTTCAAGTATTTTTATTTTTTATCCTCTTCAAATTCTATTAATTGTATTTAATGTACATATGGCTATAATCTTTTGTTTTCGTAATAGTTTATGTTGGTATTATAAATATTTCAGTGTTAATGTTTTAGTGGAAAAGGATGCATTAGTTAATCCAATTAATTTGTTTCAAGTTGATGGAAATTTAAAACAAGATAGTAAAACATTACAATTTAAAACAACATTTATGCCTCATCATTTTGTTGTCTCTTTTAGAATTAATAATACCATCAATTTTAATAATCTTCCACAAGCTCCAGCAATAGAAATTTCCTCATATAATTCTTACTAGCTATGCTACCCAACCATAAATCCTTCTCAATCTTTAACCTATTTCCAACCTAATTTTGGTAATCCAATTCAATTTTGGTTGGAAATATTGTTCATGAGATAAATTTTATTCCATAAAAATGTTAATACTTTCCTTACTGTAAATATAATAATTAATACTAACATCTTTCTACAAGACATGATCCATAAAGTTGCTTCACATTAGCTAATTTATCATCCAATTACACATTCAATCATATTTATCTTCCAGTAGTGTAATGTTTACCATAATAATTTTCACGATAAAATAGAAGCTTGGTTGAAAGAATCTCTTGGTTGAAAGAATCTTTTATTACTAGATTTTCTGTAAATAATAATGTTCTGATTTACAAACACTAGGTATAAGTCTAAAATTTTACATTTTTGCTTTTCTAGTTTATATTGATTATATCTCTATTACTATTTTTTAATGTATATATATTTGTAGGTTTAAAGCAACATGAATAGCCGCATTGGAAATTTGAGTTTACATGGTTTTTATTTAAAGTAGATTAATTGGCTTGAAGAAGCTAAAAAGAAGATGATGGAGATATCCTTGAACCAAAGGAAACAAAGTTTTGATCATAAACGGATGAAATTAAGAAGCCTTTGACTCGTGTAACAAGATTTCGAATAATGCATTATATACTATAGATGATTATAGCATGCCTTCTCTTGATGATATTGAAAGGGAACTACCCTTGTTAAATGCTTACAAGGTGTAGAAGAGCGCATAGAAAAGGATAAAGAACAAATTGAGGCTCTTTCTGAATGGTTTGCCACAATCATTCGGAAATATGGTCATAATCCATATGAATGCATGAACTCTATTTCTAGGTTTACTCCATAGCAACCTAAGGAATACCAATCACATGCATTTGGGTCAGGTTCCCGAGCTCTTCACCAGCTGGACATTTTTACTTAGAGGAAAAGCACATGAAACGAGTAACTCAAGAATTGGGACTCGCTCGATTTAATTGGATGAAGAATGACTAATTCAGGAGGTTCCACAACAACTCCAACAATGATGGGGATGAGATTTCGGGGTGAACCAAAATCCCAATTCCCCAATAAAATTGTTCTTAAGGCTTATGGGCCCACGAAGCCTATCAAAAACTTCTCATCATTCTTCATCCACACACAAACTTTCTTTTCAAGGTTCTTTGTTGATGTTGCTTCTTCGAATTCTTGCTTTCCTTTATGTCGATATCTTTATCTCTTTGAGGCAGGGCATCTCTAACCTCTGAACTTTCCCCAGACACATTGTCGGCTTCATCTAGAACCTTAATCCTCTCCTCCTTAATATCAAGCAGTTGCTGCTAGCAATCATCATAGACAACAAGGTGACGATTTGTTCGTGCATCAAACGACCTTACCTTCCCAGAGTACCGTTGTTTATCCAGGGGCCAGTACACCTGAATCTTGTTTTCATTGACTTCGCCTTTACCTTCTTCTTGGAAAACTGCCAGCTGCTTTCTTGGCCACAATTGTCGTGCTCCTACAGACCCAGAAAAGATCATCATCCACATTTGAGTATGGACGGTTGGGCCTAGATACTCATCAAAATAAGCATCATATTCTCTATAATTCCTCCTAGAATCGCTTCGTACATAAGCAGAACCAGATGCTCTCTTATCATATGACCTTCAAAAAAGTTGACGTCTTTCGTCTGGAAAGCGCCTTTCTTCATAAATCCCGAATCGACTGTCACACACTCCCATCTTCCTAGGCTCAACATCAGCAATGCCATGAACCCATGGCTCCAGAAAATAAAACAAAACACTGGCAAACAATTCAAACAAAAGACACATAGACATAAATTCACAGAGACACATTTTTCGTTATTCACAAACTCATATTACAATTTAAGGCATCTCAACCTTAATCAAGAATTCTCTAGCAACTACATTTTTCCCTCTCTCACATGCACAGGGTTTTCTCCTCCCTTTCTTGATTCACTAATGAATCCTTAAGTTCTGGTTATACATAAATTCAGTTTTAACTGATTTTTTTAACTAAAATTTGTTCATTAACCAAATTTTGTTCAAGGTTGGCCTGGTTGTCCATGTGGTTGTCCACTGTCTTCTTTCTCTAATTTTTTGTCTTCTTTCTCTAATTTTTTTCACTAAGGTGTTCGGATGCCCTTGCATCAGACTCCCAAGGTACAAAAATTATGACCTCCTAGTCATATGTGTTTCCTTGTCCTTAGCAATTCTACCCATTGTTTCACTTCTTCAATGGAAGTGCCTTGACTGTCTTTTGTGAGCTGCAACCAAACCTCTGCAATATCAAGCCCTCCCTGCTACCAGATACCTTACCAATTTTCTCTCCTGAGCTTAGTCTTTCCACATCTCTCTGGTTCTCTCCTCTCAAACCAATTGAGCATTCTTGCTCCAGGTTTGCTGCAATCTTCTCACCTTCACAAAATAAATTAAAAAAACTACAAGCTTACAAATCTTCAGCAAAACTGTACCTCTTATTTCTTCGCATGCAAAAACTCCTCTCCGAAGTACTTTTCCCGCTTTGATACCACTTGATGTGGACGAGATTTCGGGGTGAACCAAAATCCTAATTCCCCAATAAAATTGCTCTTGAGTCCTGTGGGTTATGAACCCACGAAACCTATCAAAAACTTCTCATCATTCTTCATCCACACACGAACTTTCTTTCCAAGGTTCTTTGCTATTGTTACTTCTCTGAATTCTTGCTTTCCTTCGTGTCGATATCTTTCTCTTTGAGTCAGGGCAGCTCTAACCTCTGAACTTTCCCCAGACACATTGTCGGCTTCATCCAGAATCTTAATCCTCTCCTCCTTAAGATAAAGCCGTTGTTGCTGGCAATCATCATAGACAACAAGGTGCCGATATGTTCGTGCATCAAACGACTTTACCTTCCCAGAGTACCATTTTTTATCCAGGGGCCAGTACACCTGAATCTTTTTTTCATTGACTTCGCCTTTACCTTCTTCTTGGAAAACCGTCGGCTTCTTTCTTGGCCGCAATTGCCTTGCTCCTGCAGACCCAGAAAAGATCATCGTCCACCTCTAAGTATGGACACTTGGGCCCAGATACTCCTGCATAATCACGAATATGTCCATCACTATGGGATGACATTCCATTCATGTGATGACTGTAACTATCCTCAGGGTATGGAGGCCTGTGTGGGGGCATGCTCTCAGCATATCCAGCCCCTTGATATGCATAATCATCCCGGTATGAGTTTCGTCTAGTAATAGTTCCAACAAATCTGCCTGAAGGTCGAGCTTGTGTATCAAAATAAGCATCATCTTCTCTATAGTTCCTCCTAGAATCGCTTCATACATAAGCAAAACCAGATGCTTGCCTATCATATGACCTTCAAAAAGGTTGACGTCTTTCATCTAGAAAGCACCTTTCTTCATAAACTCTGAATTGACTGTCACGCACTCCCATCCTCCTAGGCTCAACATCAACAATGCCACGAACCCATGGCTCCATAAAATAAAAAAAAACACTGTCAAACAATTCAAACAAAAGATATACAGACATAAATTCACAAAAACACATTTTTCATTATTTACAAACTCAAATTACAATTTAAGGCATCTCAGCCTTAATCAAGAATTTTCCAACAACTACATTTTTCCATCTCTCACGTGCACAGGTTTTTCTCCTCCTTTTCTTGATTCACTAATGAATCCTTAAGTTCTTGTTATACATACATTCAGTTTTAACTGATTTTTTTAACTAAAATTTGTTCATTAACTGAATTCTATTGAAGATTGGCCTGATTGACCATGTGGTTGTCCACCGTCTTCTTTCTCTAATTTTTTTCACTAAAGTGTTCGGATGCCCCTGCATCAAACAACATAGTTTTCCTTTATAAATGAAAATCCCATTTATCCCAACATATTTTACTATGTTTTATTTTCCATGTTTTATTTTGAGTAAATGGTTGTAAACCTTTAATCATTATTTTTGAAAGACTTTGTCTATATATGACTCTCAAGAAGAAAAGGGGATTGTTGGTCGATTAGCTAGAGATTCGTCAATCAGATACATGTGTGTTGAAGGAGATTCTCCTATTATTTGATTTTAGTCATTTTGAAGATCTGAAGAAATTATATTGGAAATCTCAATTTTGTGAAATGTATTTTTATATGTTATATATTGTTATATGCATCCACGTTTTTTCATATGAATGTCAGCATACTTGTTTTGGTTTTATAATGGAAATAAGTATTTGTGATTAATAATGTATTTGAGTTCTCGATTTTTGCTTATTTAAATTAATCACCTTTCTGCCTAATATTTATGCTTTAAAGTATAATTTTCTATCAAAGCATTTGTTGGTCTGATGAATTTGCATTCAAAAGAGACTAATATTTCTTATCAACCATTTTGATTAATTTTGCAAGACCTGGAGGCTTTTCATAGAGTCCATCTTCTGTAAAGAAAGTGTGTATGTTGTATATTATTGTATGCATTCTTGATTTTATTTGTTGTAATGTATGAAATCAATGAATGGTTTCTTATTATGAATATTAAAGTATTTATTTTAGTTGTATAATTGATATATGTATTTTTTTCACAATTTATTTAAGTTTCAAATTGTTTTTGAATTCTTAAATTAATTAACTATTATTTGATATTCATGTGATTTTTTATAGATTGACTCTCATTATTGAGATATATTATGCATCTTAGATTAGAGTTTCATATAAATATATTTAAAATCACAAAATATAGATTTTCCCTTAGCTCTTTCATCAAAACATAAATTCCTTAGGTGGCTTGGTTGAGCCCACATTTTAGTAACGAAAAACTTACATCTCCAACATCTACAAGTCCATCATTGATAACATCCAACTTTCATTATATCAACAGTCAAACAAGTCTTAGGAAGTAATCGAGATTTAGAATAATTAGAGTAGATTAGCATTTGTTTATATTATATTAGGTAGTTAGTGTAGGTTAGTTTAGTTAGAGGCAACTAGGTCTTTATAACGGTGAATACCATCACACCAAATGAGTAAGGGTATAATTGGGGCCTCGATTGGGTGGTATCTCCCCATCGCATGAGAGAATTTTCCCGCCTATCAACAAGACTACACAGTTATCAGCAAAATACATCTAAAATGTGTTTAAGACCTCAAAATCACTCCTAAAATTTTATGACCTAAAAGACATAGGGAAAATAATAAGTATTCAGTGATCTGACCTGTTGATGTGGCACTAATGTGACCACTAGGTCCACCTAGCACCTGGGGGTGGTGTCATGTTAGAAACTAGACCTACCTGGCCTACCTAGTCATCCTAGCCAATTTCTCTTGCTTCCTTTTCTTCTCCTTATCTCCCCTTTTCCTCTTTCATGTATCTTTCCTCTTTCTCCCCCTTCTCCTTTTATTTTTCTTCCCTTATCCTTTATCTTTTTTTATCTTTGCCCCAGTTTAGGCCTGACTATTACTTGATATCCTCTCATTTTCCATGATGACAGGGGGGAGTTCCAATATGTGCCTTTATTATCTGGTGTGCAAACTGCAACTGTTAATTTTTCATAGGGTTATATTGTTCTTTGCTTTTATAATTGCATTTCGCTATTAACACAGTAATTTCACCCCATAACATCATAACATTATTCATATTTACATCATTATTTAGTTGCATATGGAACTATGTAGAAAGAACAATATCAGGAATATCAATGCAATGAAACATAAAGGAACAATAGAAGAAAATCATTCACATGTAGTGACACCAAGATTGGTCGAAGACCAAGGAAAAACCCACCATGGGGAAAACCCTTTCAAATTCTTCTTCTTCTTAGATTGCCATCAAATGATTCAACAAAAGAGAGCACAATGATCCAAATCTTCATCTATGCAACTATTCAATAAAACAACTACAACATCCATGAAATGAACCCAACAATGCTTATATTCAGAAATATGATATTAAAGTTTGTAATGAAATGTCATTGTTTACACTCTACTATCGAACCCTGCAGTCACTGAGCAAAATCTTCGGAAGACTAAGATTTCATATTTTAGGTCCCAGTCGCACAGAGGAGGTGTCATGTAAGCGACTATGGCTTTCCCAGTCACTCCCTTAAGCATGGCACGCGAGTTATTGGGATCAGATCTGAATTATGGAAACCCTAAACACATAGGTACATGGATGGAGAGTTGTTTGTGTGACTGGAAGGTTCTAATCTCACGTATGAGCTTTTGTGCAAGCGACCAGGGTTGACTTCATCCTATGTTGTGCCTACAACTGAGGCCCAAAACCCTAAATTAGAGATGCGAGCTTCGGATCCTGCAATTTCACCTTAGAGCGAACTTGTTCCTCCGCGGCCGAGCCTTAGACCTGTATGATCCAAAAACCAAGATAGAAGAGAGTCTTATCATTGTGTCTAAATGAGGTATAGGGCACTTGTATTTATGGCATTTTAAGGTGGTCCACTTTTCTTTAGGGTCGACCTTATCAAATATGCACATGTAGGATTTTATTCATAAGTACACTTTCCCTTACCTGATTTGAGTGATCTTTTGGTCGATTTTGGTCCCCTCAAAAAGAGGAATTAAATGCAATCATTATCTCCATCAAGTCACTTGTCCAAAGTGGAATTTGACTGCAGTTGCATATTTTTAACACTCCCTCTCAACTAGGGAGAATTCCACCTACCAATATTAGACCATCGATCATCATGTCATCATGTCATCCTATCCCATATAGTATTAAGTATCTCATCATCTCGTATCATCACTATTCATCTCAATTCATCTCTTTCTTATTCTTGCTTATCTCTTGATTATTTCTGATCATGTGCTGAACATTCTTGAATCTAAAAGGAGAATATTTTTGACATTGGAGGGGAGTTCAATATACCCCCTCTATCCATCACGATTCGACCCGGAATCTCTCTCAGTAGGCTACTACCTAGGGGGGTTATCGGCAAGGAGCTAAATCTATAATTTGTATCATCATCAAAGAGCATACCATCAGGGAACACATCTCAACCTAGAACCACATGAGGGAGCTCATTCTCATCTTGGAATATCATGGGGTAGCTACTTCTACGACCCCATATCAAGCAGTAGGATATTAAAACACACAGGGGATCACATATCAACCCTAGAATCACATAGGGGAGCTCATTCTCAACCCAAAACCACATAGGGGAGCAAATCTCAACCCAATCCTATTGCCTATTGATCATCCCATCGATGACTCTAGGCAATCATGAGGTAGAATGCATGCATCATAATCGGCATGGGTTGTGCACACCAAGTACACTCTCAACCCTTTGTCCAAACAGGGAGCGATATTACCAATAAGCCCTGCTTGTAGGTATGATTCCAACTGGGGTATACTCTACATAGACCAAATAGGGGAGCAACATCTCCAACCCTATGAATATAGGGGAACATCATCTACAACCCTATGGGTAAAAAATAAGGGTGATACCCTATTGTCTATATTTATCTCAACCCCAGGAGTCCTCTATCTCAATTCCACACCTTGGGAGCTCAGACAAGGAGGAGGAGTTGGCTCAATGTCCTCGATTAGCATTGCTCTCATCATACTCATATCTGGTATCAACTTGATCATCATGTAGAAATAACATCAGTCTCTTGTTCATCCAGGTTATCAAGTCCAATATCACATTAGAGCATAAATAATCGTATATATCACAAAAAGGATACCATAGTCATCCTCCCTCTTAAGGAGGTGTCAATCACAAGTCTATGATTGTCTCGTACAATAGTATTGTCTCAATATATGTAGGTATCTCAGTCCTAGCTATATATGGGATTCTCTACCAATTGAATCCCAGTCATTATCATCGCAATGTATCCATGTCATATTCAAAACTTTCTCAAATATTTCTTTAAAAATATTTTTCATTTTATCTCATAGCTAGCCATGCTAGCAACATCATACTCAACCTCTATGAAGTGTAAAGCTATGGATCTCTCATCCAAAAATATCAATGTAGGTTTCATACTAAGATAGCACCCAAATGTGCTCATCAATCTTAATCCCAAACATCAACAATACATCCATGCAGCCACATATCATAGGAAGAATATCCCAAATCAAAAAATGATCATCCCATGCAAAAATTTTGAAGGGTGCTCAATGGCAACTCTATGTGAGTGAAGCCGCTCAACCATGAACTCATTCAGTTTCTATGCACATCATATATATAATATATATATATATATATATATTATATATATATATATATATATATATATATATATATATTATATATTATATATATTATATATATATATATATATATATATATATATATACGGATGGGTGTTCAATCATTGGTTGCCAAGTTGAGTTCAACAATATTTCTTTTCAACATTCTTGAAATTCAATTGGAGTGTCCAAGAATTTGCATTTCCACTTTCCAATACTTCTTCAATAACTTTGCAATATAGATTATCTTTTCCCGGCTTTAGAAATCAATTCATCATGTCATGATTCATTATTTCGAGTTTTAAAATCCATCTCCATCTTACTTTGATCATCAAAGGAACATTACCTATCAATAGTAGACCATCAGTATATAAAACCAAAACCAAAATCAAAGGCATACCTTGGAACACATCTGAAGTAGAGGTTTGGATCAACACATCTTCTTGGCTTCACAAGATAATTGTCAATGCGGACATAATTGGATCAGGGAGCTTGCTTCATACAATGCTCTCTGCAAACATAACACGTTTTCAAACCAATATGCTTAGCCACACATAAATCAATATTGTGCAATCAAATCAGCTAAGTCAGCTCATCAAAGTTTAGATATCATAACCAATATCAAAACATCACAATATCACGATATTAGAATCTTTAGACCAAGTGACATTAGGGGAATTTCGAGATCTAAAATAGGTCTCCTAAGAAAATAATAAATAATAGAAAAACCAATAAAATAATATTTATGAATTTGCAATTCACTTTTTGCACCACAATCTATCTAACCATGGCTAAAGTTAATTGAAAAGTTCTACTAAAATAAAATTAATAAAAAAAATTGTGTTGATGTGACTATAAATAAAAATGACTTTTTGTGAAAAAATCATTATCATTAAACAACTAATGCATTTGTCCTTTGTACTTAAATAATTTAAAATAAATTATAAATATAAATTCATAAATTCTTAATTGTATAATATACTATTAAAATTATATTATTTACATATACTATTAGATATATAATAACATGTAATTAAGATACTATATAAAAATCAATAATATAATATAATAAATGTAATATATTATTTATGTATTAATTTTGTATTACATATTAAATTGATTTAATTTATAACATAGAAAGAAATAATATATAATATAAAAAATAATAAAATATATATTCTATTATATTTAGATTATTTTTCATAATATTATATATAATAATATCTAATATTAATATAATCCCCAATTGAGTTGTATCAAAAAAAAAATTGAAATAGATTTAATTTATAATTATGAGTTGGTAACTTATAATTAATTTGAAATTGTAGTATTAAATAAAATAAATGAAAGTATAATTTTAAAAAATAAATATATGAATATGTACAAATATAATATTTATTAAGAATTGTATAAAGATTTGAGGATTGTATAGGGATATGCATTGTTTCTTTCAAAATATGTGAAATGACAATAATAATATTATATTCAAAAAGTGTAAAATAACCTTTATTATGAATACATTAGTTTACGACTTTAAAAGTACTTAGAGCACTACCATAGTTAACCATGAGTTTTTATCCACCATTGAGAATGTGACAAGTAGGTGCATTTAACTCAAGCAATGTCACCTCAACCGTGGGGGATGATGTTATTCCCTAAAATGTGATTGGTTCTCATAAAATGAATTTTGATTGTACATTTTCTTTAGGAGATCCATTTTTTACCTCAAACATCCTCTAATTCCGATAGAGCTCTTATTAATTCATGACTTCATCTATTTTCTTGCCAACAAGTTGTCATAAGCAATATCAAACCAAACTTCATCAAGTCATCCTCTTAATCATAATATAAGTCACTAAATGAAAGTGCATACACCAGGAATAAGTTGTGTAGGTTACATCCATTCATTGTTAGATACTTCACATTGAATCACAATTGTCAATTCTTCAACCATTGTTCTAGGAATGAGGAGGCCAATACAAAACCATTATCGAATACCAATATTAGTCATTGAAATTCATTATGCCCACATAGCATTGCCATCAATGAAAATCATCAATCGACAAATCAAATCATTAGTCATCAGGTCGAATCCCAAATTCGCTATCATAGTGAGATCTATAGTCCAAAACATATCTCAACATCAAGTCAAAGTTCTAAGTCATTATCAAGCATCATGTCAAAATCCAAACACTTCTTATCTATATCAATCAACCAAATCATGTCAAACTCTTGTAGCACAAACTTCAAACATGATGACATATGCATGTCCCGTCACCTGCAAATGCAAGTTCATTCTACATTCATATTATAGTAAACATTCAAACTTTATTGCTCACATATCTTTCTATTGTCTGCTTCATGTCTATAGGATTGACATATTTCAGGTGAACATCTGATTTCATGCACAAAACTTCATTTTTGTGTCCTCTAGGCATAGTCACACCCATAGGCCTTTTGTTGTGTGGTTGGGAGATTGCAGTCACACCCTTAAAGATGTTATGTGATTGACTGTGGCTTCCCAGCTGCCAAACCCTATCTCAGCACTGTCTCAGTGCCTTAGTCACACCATTGAGCTTGCTTTCATGCTGCTAGAAGACTATAACTGTACCTGTAGGATTTATTCCATGTGATTGAGGCTTAGAGTAAGAGAAAACTCTCTCACCTCATATTAGAACTTTGTTGCAAATCAACAATTTCAAATATTTTTCTATTGATGCCCATAAATTATACTTCAACATTAAAGAGTATATAATGCAAATGACAATAAGAGAAGGGATCTTATGGAGAGGTTCTCCCTCTGAATGATAATCCACTCCAGTCATCTTCATTCATGCCATGAACCTATCTATGATGTTACCATGCATCAACAGATCTATTAGATCATAAATTCAGACCATATCATATATTTATCATGGTTATGTTATGTTATCATCAGCTACTTCATCATGACATCAATCTATCATGAAGGGTTAGTGTCAAAGAGCTAATAAGAGTAGACTTCAAGAATCATGATCGCATGCATTACTTCTTTGTCACATAATTCAATCCATCAAGTCAGGGAATTCAATTTTACCATATGCCATAATTACTAAACACATCAAAACATAACCATGGTCAACAAAAGATCCTGAATATCAATCTCATTGTTATAATTCTATCATCATGATTACCATGTTTTCACAAACAATATCAATAGTATCAAGTTACCATCTACTAGAATCAAGGCACTAGCCTTCTTTATGGGATCAAGATGTTCAAATGATAGAAGTTAGTCAAACATCAAGTATACCACTATATCAAAGATCAATATTAAGTGGGTTCATAGGATCAAGAATTTCATCATGTCTAAAGGATAAAATACTTGCTTACTACTAAGTGCATCATTTCACCATTGGAAGCATGAATCCAAAACACTTTCATATGCATGCATGAGCGATTTTATAAGGAGACATTCTCATCATACCTTAGGACTCACCTTACTATCAATATTATGCTAAAAAATAACTTTGAAACAATATACCATTCATACCTTGTAGTATTCAAATACTTGTGTACCTTCTTATTTTACATAGGCAACTTGTAGTGCTTTGTCACATTTTCATCAGATGCCTCTTCCTACACTAGCCATGATCCTCAAGAAGGATCCACTTATCAAATCTCATAAGTATATATGCAGGAATCATAAATAATAATCAAACAATAATCAAAAAATTAAAGACATAAAGAAGCATCATAAATCGAAAAGTAATTATCTTCAATCAGAGATGACCATCTCCATCTTGAACCAATCAATCAAGAGCCATCACTGTCCATTTTCCATATAACAATGTTGCCTTCAATATTTCAACCAATTATATTAGCAATCAGGCCTAATAGAGACTATCCCATCTTGGGCTTCATCAAATTTGACACAAGTGCTTGAACATCTTTCCATAAGCTAGGGTTTCTCTCAGACCTTGACCACATAATATCCATCGAACCCTAATATACAAATTGCCTAGGGTTTTCTTCAAACCGTAAATTCTTTTAGGTCTCCTCCATCTTCTCTTGCTTCCATCAAAGGTGTCTCCATGAGGGTGATCTCTATAACTTTTCTTAAACCCAAGCTCTAATACCATGTTAATTTTTCATAGGGCTATATTTTTTTTCTTTGATAATTGCATTTATTTATTAACACATTAAGTTCACCCCATAACATCATAACATTATTCATATTTACAACATTATTCAATAGCATATGCAACTATGTATAAATAAAAATATCATCAATATCAATGCAACATAACATAAAAGAACAATAGAAGAAAAACATTCGCACATAGAGACACCAAGATTGGTCAGAGACCAAGGAAAAAATCATTATGGGGAAAACCCTTTCAAATTATGCTTCTTATTAGATTGTCATCAAATGATTCAACAAAATAGAGTATGATGATCCATATCTTCATCTATGCAATTATTCAACAAAACAACTACAACATCCATGAAATGAACCCAATGATGCTTATACTCAGAAATATGGTTCTGAAGTCTGCAATGAACTATCACTGTCTATAGTCAACTACCAAACCCTGCATTCACTGAGCGAAATCTTTGGAAGATTGAGATTTCGTATTTTAGGTATCGGTCAAATATAGGAGGTGTCATGCGAGTGACTATGGATTTCCTAGTCGCTCCTTTAAGCATGGTGTCCGAGCGATTGAGGTCAAATCTGGACTGCAAAAACCATAAACCTCTAGTCGCATCGATGGAGAGTTGTTTGTGTGACTGGAAGACCCCATCGCAAGTATGAGATTCTGTGAAAGCAATTGGGGTTGAATTCATCCTATGATGTACCTGCGAATGAGGCCCAAAACCCTAAATCAAATATGCGAGCTTCGGACCCTGCAATTTCACCTTAGAGCGAACTTGTTCCTCTGCAGACAAGCCTCGAACCTGTGCGAGTTAGAAACCGAGATAGAAGAGTGTATTATCATTATGTATAAATAAGGTAGATGGTGGTTGTATTTATATCCTTTCAAGGTGGTCCACTTTTCATTAGGGTTGACCTTATCAAATATGCACGTGGGAATTTCTTCATAATTACACTTTCCCTTATCTGATTTGAGTGATCTTTAGGTCACTTTTGGTCCTCTCAGAAAGAGGAATTCAATGAAATCATTCTCTCCATTAGGTGAGCTATCCAAAGTGGAATTTGACCGCAGTTGCATATTATTAACAACGACCCTATACATCAATAATGGAGATTAACTCTAGCTAGATCTACGGTCCCAAGCATATCAGGACTTTTAGTTTCCCAATTGTTAAGGACACCAAGGGTCCCATACAACGGTTTATACCCAGTTTTCCTTTTGCCACATGGAATTTTCTAATATGTGTTGGTTAATGTGGGGAATATCAAAACTACTTTTGAAAATTCTCGGTATTTCCTTTCACCCTATCAACATTGTTATAACAACATATAATTCGTGTGACCCTACAACCCTACCAAAGTTCACATCAAGCCAACTATTCCACCACCATGGGATACCACATTCCCTATACCATCTTCCATTGTGAGACTACCACACCATTGAACGTGTGGTTCCCATGTGGCTTCCATGCCATTAGGTACAAAATTTTCAAAATTTCCTAAATTTTCAAAGATTTCCAATTTTACAATGACATCTAATTTTTAGAAATTGTTTTCTTAGTCACCATTAAATCTCTGTAATCGAGCTACCCTAGCCCAATTTAGCCCTATGTGCACCATATTTTCTATGGTACATGCAATTTGAGCCCCCTGTCACATTAAATGACATAAAAAATTGGGGCTTTTACAAACAAAATCCCAAGTGTTTCCAATTTCACTATGGTTACTCATAATTCTTCAATTTCATCCTAGTTGACCTATGAAACTACCAATTATACTTCTTCTAGGTGATTTCCTCCATGAACTTCACTCACAAATTGGGGCTTTTGTCGAATTTTTCACCAAAGCATTCTATACTCATAATATGGCCAATTATGGAATTTTTCTTGTCAATAAAAATTAAAACTAGATTTTTTTCTCTGTAAGTCTCTATTTCTTCAATTTACCCCAAATTTTGCCCCAATTTCTCATAGGGAAATTTTTCAAATATTTTGCAAACAACCACTTTATAAATTTCTGCCTTCACAATTTTCTCTATTTTTGCTTGTTGACTTGCCCATGCAAGACTACTATTGTAACCTACTATGATACCACCTTGTAATGTGCCTAACCATTCCCTAGATTGGGTCACACTACCACAAATCCACTATGAACACCATAAGTTTTAATTTCTTTATAAACTTGGCTCTTAATTTTCATAATTTTAGTCTCTTATACCACAATATGAATTTTCCTTGCATATGAACAAACATGCAAGCATAACAAAATATACTACAAGCCATATATTGAACATAATTAATAAAGAAATAAAATACAACATTCACATTGAATTATCAACAACATTTTTAAATAGATATTACACACATAATTAATTACATTAAACCATACACGAGTAGTACACTTATGTTTTATAAAAAGCACAACTAGTTACTAGCATAGAATTATGCCCCCAACCTTAGGCACCATTCTTCCAATTATCTCAATAGCAGGCCACTTTTGAGATGGGGCTATGACACCACACGGGAAAACTATGGCTCTGCTCTCACACTTAGGTTGCTCACTTAAATAGCCATCCCAAACAATATCTCTCTTTCCCCCTCAACCCACCTAACCCAAGAGGGGATCCCTCTTCTATGCAATTGTAGTCCATCGAGTTAACTCCCTCTACCAAGGCTTCAATGCAATCTAGCCAGGAAAATATCTATGCTAGGATACCAAGGGTGCTCTTATGGTAGGCTTACACAAATTTTCTATGTAACTCAACGCTTTGGCATGTTTTCGTTAAAAATCTTGGATATTCATATGGATTTGGTATCTTGGAATGGAAAAAAAAAACATGAGAAGACCCCTCAACATAAGGAAAAGGTTAAGTATGCATGATTACACACTAACACTTGTCACAAGGAGAAGTCCTTCCCCAACCACTTTTACACAAATCCAAATGATGCTCCTCCTTAAGGTGCTTTGGATAGTAATCAAATATTATTATTTATAGCTTTTTCCCCTTTAGACTCCCTTAGCCCCATTGTGTTACCATCTGGTAGAGTCATATCCTTATACTATTTTAGTCCCTTTGTCATGCAGCTAATCGTATATTTTAATTAATAATATGATTTACATCAATTATGTTACATACATCGTTCCTTGAACATATCATCCACTCAGCAAACTATATAACCAATATGTACAAATACATTAGAAAATCAAGGTTATTACCGAGAAATTTACATAGTGAAGCTAACATATATAAAGCTATAATTTAGATAATAGTAAGGTTTCATTTACTTCCACTATGTGGAGTGATATTTTCTTTACCAATAGGGAGTTTTAATGGAAGGATAATAGGTAAGAGTATAATTGTCTCTCTTGCTAGCCTAGTGTACTATGTACATATTAGTTTATGTTGGTACCAATTGACTATCTTTTATTATACATACATCTTGATATATTATATAGAATTTTGTTCATATAAATTTATTTTAACTGTGTTGAAAAATAGCCTTCTCTAGAGAAATTTACAAAGCATTTTTTAGAGTATTGTAATTTTTATATATATTCTTACATAGATGTGAGAACTTGAATCACAAAATTTGAATTTCTTATATAGAAGAGCACAAGCATATATAGAGACGTAAGATGGGATAGAGATGATTTGATACCAAAAAATCTCTAGAGATAGAGCCACAAAATAGGTGCACTACAAAGAGCCTTTGTTTTTGTTTTACATATGATGAATTACCTGGTTCTTGGCTTACTTTTCCTAACTACAATCATTTATTCTCCATCCATATGTGGGGAAGAATGACTATTTTTTTCAAGACAGTTTCTTGGAAGAAGGGGGTTTAGATCTATTCATAGAGGTATGCTTCCCAATGACCAAGCTATTAAACAACATAAACTAAGTTATCAAGGTGATTTGGAGTTTTATTCAAAGGTGGAATTCTTGAGTTCTTATCAACATCATAATGTTGTGATGTTGAGTTCTTATCGATGTTGATAAATTGCACACATCCCTATTCATTTTGATATTTGTTTAGCATTTCTTTATTTCTAGATTCCTCTTCATCATGATCACTCGGCTAACTCCTTTTCCATGAAAAATGGGGGTTGATGTGGCATAATGTTTGCATATAGACTTCGATTGAGGCAATTCTTATGCCAATGGAAATCTTTGTGTGTTGAATAGCATAAAAAGGTGTTGTGCTCAAGAGGAAAAGTTTTAACCCCTAAAAAAACATCATTTGATGACTCGAATTGTTTCCAAAAAGTTTCATACCCTAATTTGTCAAATTGGGTCTTGCCAATGAAAATGGTCTTGTGAGTTGATTCTTCCACTTTTTCGACTCTAAAAGCATCGAGATGGATTAAAAAATACATAATGATCCAATATGGATAATACTTCCCCATTTTGGGACATTTTTTTCTCCCCAAAAGGTTATACTTAATGAGGTGGGAAATTTTTTCCTCCACCTCTCGGTTGTACCATTTAGCATTTCCTGGATAATGTTATTTCAACACAATCTACCAAATTCTACCCCTATTTTATAGTTCTGGACCTCTTCTACAAAATTTTATCCTTAAATTTTCCTCAACATTTGGTGCCAAATCTTCTACAGAAATGTAGGACATTTTCCTCTTCCTAATCTAGCATGGAAGGCTTATAGAGTTTTAGATTCTCTACATTCACCACTAAGTAAATGCACATGAGTTTATAGGTGTTACCTCCCACCTTTTCTAGTATCTCAAATGGACCATGTTGCAGAGCCTTGATTTTCTTACCAAGACCCTATAGTCTCTCCTTATTCAACTATAATCATACTCTGTCTCCTACCTTGAACAATTTCTTTGTTCTTTGTTGATCATACCTCGCCTTTAAGGAAAATTTTAAGGATGAAAATTTATCTTAAAGTTTACAAACCCTGGTGAATCTAACTAATCCCTAATATACAAATTGTAAAATGTTTTGGCTATATTTTTGTAAAAATAAATAAATTTATAATGATTTTATATAGCCCCTATAAAATTTTGATGATTTATAAGGTCAAATAATTTTATACTATAAAATTTGAGTGAATCATTTTAAAAAAAATGGAAATTAGTGAATCAAGATTTTGGAAAAAACATGGAAAAGGAGCCAACTTCCGAATATTAGCCCCTAAAATTTCATCTGCTCACCTTGTATTCTTCATGTGACTTCTGCAGTGTCTCTTGCACCAATATATGGATTTTCATGTTCTTCTCAACATTTTTTTTTCCCTCAAGGCATCCTCTATAAGATCCTCCTTCACTCCTTGCTACCCATATGCAATATCCAAATGTGAAGGTGGAAAATATCCCAAACGAGTCTCAAATGGGAACTAACCATAAGATGTGTGGACTACTCTATTATAAAAGTATTGTATATATACAAGATTTCCATCTTAGGTCTTAGAATGTTTCTGATTTTAACCCCTCAAAAGTTGCACCAAAGTCTTGTTGACTACTTTTATCTACTCATCTTTCTTTGGATGGAATGTTGAAGACCTCATGAACTTCACATTCATCTTCTCCCACAATGTAGTCCAAAACACACTAATAAACCTTCTGTATCTCTTTGAAACGATGCTCCTTGGTACCCAAAGTGCACCCAAACTTGTCCAAAGAACAAGTTCGATGCTTCTTTGTCACTGATGGTCTTTTAAAAGAGCATTAGAACATACATTTTGTTGAACATATAAATTACCATAGATAGGTAGTCATGCTTCTTTCTAGTTGTTGGTAAACATCCCACAACGTCCATGGAAATGTTTTCCCAAGGATGAGTGGGTATAAGTAAGGAATGATATAGACCTCGTTTCTTGTTACTAGGCTTGTTGATACAACAAAGGATGCATACTCTTACAAACCTAGCTACATGTTCTTACATCATGGTCCAATACACTTACCTTTACAAGTTGGTCATTGTCTTCTCTACACTAAAATGCATTGCAACCTTCGAGGTGTGAGCCTATCTAATCAGTTGCAATCACTCACATTTAGGAACACATAACGTATCCAACCTATAGAGTAACCCATCTTAGATATAGTAGTCAACTGTATTGTTACTATCATGCACATGATTTTGGCTCTGCAACTGTTGAAACACCTCCTTAAAGTCATCATCCTCTGAATATGCCTCATTGTATCCATCATGGGTGAATGATTCCATGTCCATCAAAGTTTCCCATGTTGTGATATTTGATATGGGAGGCCTTAAAATCATGTTGCAAAACTTGTTGGTGTTTCCCTTCTTATACTTGATCACTAAATGAAACTATTAGAAAAACCCTATCCACTTGTAATGCTTGGTCTATTGTAGCTAACTCTAGGCTTGCAAGTAATGTAGTGGTTGTTGATCTTTATGGATTATTGATCCTTTCCCATCAGATAGTGTTTCCACTTCTTCATACTTACACCAAAGCATGGATCTCTTTTTCATGGGTAGGGTAGTTAATAATTTCCCCATAAAATACTTGAGAATGGTAGCATACAAGCCTTCCTCCTTGCATTAAGACCGCTCCCATAACATACCCACTCGTATACGTCTCCACTTCAAAGGGTTGCTACAAGTTTGGTAATGCTAGAATTGGTGTTTGACTAGCCTTCTTCTTTAACTCGTCAAAGGTCGTTTGTTGAAGCTTTCCCCACTGGAAACTCTTGCCACTTGTTGTTATGGCATGGAGTTGTGTTGCAACTGCTAATAACAAGACTATGAATTTACTTACTTATTGTGCTTCCCCAACGATATGATAGCCTCCATCTTCGCAAGATCTATCTTCAACTCTGCTCCACCTTCCACATACCTTACATACACCAAAGACTGTTATGCAAACTCACACTTCTTGATATTTTCTAGCAGTTGGTGTTTCTTTAATGTCTCTAGAAACTGCATCAATTGTGAGATGTGCTCCTCCCACATAACACTATATACCAGTATATCATCCAAATAGGAAATAACAAATAAATCTATAAAAGGGCACAATATATCATTCATTAACCTCATAAACATATCTAGTGCATTATACAGGCCAAACGACATAACTAACCACTCATACAAACCTTTCCTAGCTTTGAACGCAATCTTTCAGGTATCTTCTTCTCATAATTGAACCTAGCGATATCCTGACTTTAAATCCAGTTTGGTGAAGTATTTGGCTTATTACAACTGATTTAGCAGATCATCTATCATAGGCAAAGGGTACTAGTTTTTTAACATAATTTTGTTTAATGCCCTATAATTGATACACATCCACCAAGTCTCATCCTTCTTGCACACAATGATGATGGGTACCCACATGGCAATGTACATTGTTGAATGACACCACATTTTAGTAGCTACCACCATTGCTTCTTCACCTCGCTTCTATGATGGATTGTTTGTACAACCCAACCATTAGCAATGGGGAGTCCACCTATGGCTAGATCACATGCTCCACTTTCCTATTGGGTGGTAGCCCTTTAGGAACCTTGAAAAAATTCGTGCATGCCTATAGAAACTCTTCCAATTGTTGTTTCTATTTCTTAGTATACCCCTTCAAGAATGACTTTACTCTCACTAACTCTTCTACAGACTAATTTTCTCTTAAAAATAGTAAAACATACTTGTTAGAACTAATTAATTTCTTGGCTTAGTTGGCACTTGCCAATGAAATTTTGTACTTACCCTTGTGCATCTTGATGGTGAACGATTTTCCATCCTTTATGAGTGATGCAGGCTCCCGGCATAAACCATACTTAGCAAACTAATGCCAAGGTAACACCACCCGCACATACCCACAGTGTGCACTTTACACAATAATGCATCTACACTATCCCAGGTCAGTTGACTCTATAATGAAGTCAAATCCTTAGACCTTAAATGGGCACAGCCCATTCATCAGTTCCTGTGTAATGGAACCCAATCACCCTGCTAGAATCCTCTAGCGAGATTATAATATGAAGCCTTCAGAACCACAGTCCACACACACACACACACACACACACATATATATAACATTACTCTTTTCTATGCTTTGGTTACACACATATTAACCCAAAACACTATCAGCGCTTTTCCACTTTATATCCAATTACAAAAGGAAATACTCCCAAAACACATTTTCCGCTTTATTACGGCTTTAGCACAGGACCTGAGGTTAAAACCTCTATCACAATCGTTATCACTATATCAACAGTTCATATACATATGAATCATCACCCCTCTCCAACTTCAATCTCCAACTATTGGGTGGTTAACATATGCTTTAGCGCTAAAAAGCATGCGCCATATAAACTATCGGGCATGATAATATATGGGAATACAAAGGAAATTCCCCTCCTAATAGCATCCACATAATTTAAATATATATAGACCTGCGATTATGATTATTGTCAAGTCCAATCTTTACTTAATCCACCCTTCCGCTGTGCCGAACTCCAATGAGTCCGAGCTCCGATATTCCGATAATCTCTATCGGATATCGCTCATTACCTGCGCCTAACTTCTTCTGTTGTGAACCTCTAATTGCGCGATCGCCGATCAGATTATCGACTATATCGCCGATCACTCATCAAAGTATCGTTGGTTTGTAACCGTTGTCCCTTGCACTTCTCGAATGTGATTGCAATTTCAATCGTAGTCGTTGATCTTTGAAGATCGAACAATTACTGAGTATTAATTCTGGACTTCTCCGCTCATCCCTTTTACTTGGAAAGTTACATTATTTCTTCAATTTCTCGGTGATTTGGCTTCTTTAAAGGTTCTGGCCTTCTGCTCATTCGTAGTTCAACTACTCCTCTTAACTCAATTCCTCAAGCTTTCAACTTCTCTTTCACTCCAGAGCGCCTCTCTGATGCTTCAATGGAACTCGATGGTCCATTTCGATCCTCTGAATCCTTCTCTCCCTCTGCGTCCTTCAGAATTCTGTATGTACCTATACATAGCCTACGAATTCACTGTAATCACACATGAAATGCTTCTTAGGCATATTCACATAGCTAGGAACTAATCTTGCATATATTAAAATAAAAGCAGGATTACATTCGAGACTCCTTGTCTCACATACTCACATACACATAGGCCTGATTCTACTATTAGTGGCCCCCTCTTCTGCCCATAGGTTTACATATATTTATATGGAACTTTGGATTGGATTACTATGAAGGACCTGATCCTATCCTTTAACAAAATCCCTAAAGCTCACTACATGCATACATATGTGGCAGATTTCTGTTTTAAAATAGAAAAGTCCCCTGTTTTGCTCAATGGTCCACATCTATTCTCCCTTTAATGCCTAAAATCTCTCTCTTGCTCCTAGGATCATGGAACTACTCATGTTCTCATTTATTTGTTTTGAGAGCATTTATATATTCTCCCATTATCTAATTAAATCACACTTAAAGGCCTAAATATTGTATTAACTTGATAATTAAGAAACAATTTCCCAAAATGCATGACCCCCTATGTCTACTATTTACAATGATTTTCCTTGGGCTGAATTCTCTTGCATCAGACTCCCAAAGTAGAAAATATTCTTGATCTCCTGATCATGTGCCTTCTGATCTTTGTCTTCCTGGATCCCATACTTTGTTCTATAACTGTTCAGATGCCTTGTAACTTTGAGGTTGTTGCACTTTTGTTGACTTTTTCTTCTTGTCAATCAGGTTCAAGTTCTGAATGATCTTGCTTGTTGCTGCTATCACTTTTCTCCATTTGGACTTCTTCATCATCAGCGCCCACGTTTCTTCAATTTCTATGTCCAGCATATCTTTGGGCTGGTCCATATTTTTCTCCTTACTTCTTCCTCTTTCTTTTTGTTTTAGGTTATTGTTGTTGTCTTCTATGCTGACTCTTTCTTTGCTTGCTTCAACTTTTGTTGTGCTCGCTTTACTGACTTCTCTTTTACTTGCTTCATCCTTTGGTTTACTTGCTGCCTCCCTATCATCCTTACCCTCTTTCATGATTGAATCATGATTGTTCAACACTCTTTCCAGCAAATTAATTTTTCTAGTCCATGGATTGAATTCTTCCATAGAATTATCTTCTTTCACTTTTATTTAGTTGTTCACTTGTGCCATAAGGCTTGTGTGCCTTATCTTCCTTTGGAAACAATTCAGTTTGTTGCATTGTTTCTTCTTCCTCGGTCAGCACATCAGTATGTTGATTCGAATTCTTAGTAGAATTCATGAGACTGTCAGTTAGTCTCTTTTCTACACCATCTGTTCTAATGATGTCTTTCTGCTTGGGTTCATAGTAGTGAACTTATCCTCCTTTAACCTGCTACTAGTTATCTTCACTTTGAAATTGTTTGATTCCTACTACCTCTTTACCATCTTCAAACAATCTCTACTCAATCTCTTTGATCACATGCTCATACTCATTCATGGTTTTTAATGAACCTGCAAACAAATTATTACATCTTCCTATCTCCATGGCTACTTGAGACACATCTTCTTCTTCAGAAACTACAACTGCAGCGTTTGTTCTACCGTCAGGTTCTCTCATCAGTTTCTCCAGCATATTAATCTCTTCTTCACACTTAGCAAGCACTTCATTCAATGTTCTCTTCCAACTTCATCCTTCACATGTTGTGTTACAGTATTAAAACATTGTCTTCCTTCGACCCTTGTAATCTCAAGGTCTTTCTGCTGTAGCAAATCACTACTTCCCTCACTCAAGAGATCTTCTCCATTATACTATGTTCTCCTAGAGTACTTCTCCAGACTTTTGACATCTTCAAAAGATTTTCCGTCCTCTTCAAAACACTCCTTTGTTAGTGTTCATTTTCCCAAGGTTAAATCCTATGCAGAGGGTTCCTCCTTCTTAACATCTTTCAGTGGATGTCCTTCTTCCCTACTATCTGTCCCAACAGTTTCCATGACTATCTCCACTGTGCCTATCATCATAGTGAATTGATGATCCTTTACTATGTTTTCAGCTAACATAGTCTCTTCCTCAAGTTTGCCTTCAGTCACTTGCTATTTATCTCCTTTGAAGATATCCTCAAATGGTGGTTTTTCTCCTGCAATATCTGCCATCATACACAAACTATCAGTTTTAAAAATATAAGACCCTATGGTCTCACTTGAGGGTTCAGCCATCATATCTTCTTGTTGTTCTAAATCATTCATATGATTCATAAATTCTTTGATACTCTCTTCTTCAATCTCCTCAAGCCCTTCACTTGGTTGCTTGATATCTTCCTCCAGTTGTATATGATATCTATCTATCTCATCTTCTTTCAAAATAGAAATTAGATTCTTCTTATCTTCTTCCTTCTCTATGAAAATATCAGCAAATTGTCCTTCACCTATTTCACCTGCAATCATACACAAATTGTCAGTTTTAAAATCATGTGGCCCTTTGACCTCACTTGAAGTTTCAATCTTCAAGTCTTCATCTTCACTTTTTCCCATAATTTATCCTTGTTCTGGTTTACAAATATACTCTTCCATTTCTAACTCAACTTCCTTGAGTTTTCCCTTTAGCCACTTCACTTTCTTTTGTCATAGCCTTCTCTGCATTTCATGCCATTCCATTGGCTTCTTCCTCAAGACCCAACCTAGTCTCTGGCTTTCCTCAAGCATTCTCTTTAATGCATTGAGTTGTTCTTTTAATTCAGCAACCCCTTTGTCAATTTCCTCTTGACTCATCTTCTTTCCATTTGCCTTGGCATCCTTCTTCTCGTATCTTATATTGTGGCTTCTCTCTAAACCTCTACTATGACTATCAATAGTCATCTTCTTCTCTTCTTTCTTCATGACCTCTTTTACAACAAGCCTCTGCAACAGCTAGTCCTCCTGGCTGCAATCTTACCTCACTAAGCTCTGCTCACTCAGTCTTTTGGTAAGCACGGATCCTCTATCCGGAACCTCTTCTTGAGCAACACCTTTGCTCCTTCTAAGCTTCTGCAATCTCTCACTTTCTTTTGAGAACACTTCAGTTGTCCTTTCTGTCCAATCTCTTGTTGGATTCTTTAGGTCCACTGCCACTTCTCCTTTAGAGTATTATCCTTACTCTGTCTTTAAGAACTCACCTGTTCTTCTCACAGCTTCTCTCGCTGTCACCTGTGCATTAGTATAAAAACACACATTCCTAATTTAAAACAAAACACATTACCTCACTTCCAAGATTTCAGCATGATCTTGTTTCACCATTCCAGCTGTCCTTTGAATGGATTGTCTTCGGTTTTGTGTCCAAGTCCTCTTTCCTTCAGAACTTGCGCTAAGCAATCTTGCTTTCTCTTTCCTTCAAGGAATCCTCTGTTCCTGCTTACTCCAATTCTCTGCTGGAACTGCTACAATCTCCCATTGTAGTCGTTATCATTCAGCACATTACCTTTTCCTGTGTGCAAATTCCTTTTCGCAGAAATCTTCCCTACTTTATTTCTGCTCTGATAGTAATTCTGCTTTGACCTCAATTCTGCTCTGATACCACTAATGGTGCAGGGCTACACCCACACCCATACCAACAGATTTCGTAAGAGTGCCTAACACAACTGTCCCAGGCAATAGACTCACAAAGAAGTCAAATTTCATATTCATATATGGTTAAGGCCCTTCACCACCAGTTCCTTTGAATCGGAACCCAATCACCCTACCTGAATCCTTTATCGGGATTATAATATGAACCCTTCAGAACCACAGTCCACACACACACACATATATATATAACCTTACTATTTTCTATGCTTTGGTTACACATATATTACCCAAAACACTATCGACGCTTTTCCACTTTATATCCAATTACAAAGGGAAATCCATTTACAAAGGGAAATACTTCCAAAACACATTTTCCGCTTTATTACGGCTTTAGCACAGGACTCGAGGTTAAAACCTCTATAGCAATCGCTATCACTATATTAATGGTTCATATACATATGAACCATCACCCTTCTCCGACTCTCGTCTCCAACTATCGGGTGGTTAACATATGCTTTAGCGCTAAAAAACCCATGCCATATAAACTATCAGGCATGATAATATATGGGGATACAAAGGAAATTCCCATCCTAACAGCATCCATGGACTTTAAATATATATAGGCCCGCGACTATGATTATCGTCGAGTCCAGTCTTTACTTAATCAACCCTTCCGCTACACTGAACTCCAATGGGTCTGAGCTCCGATTTTCTGATAATCACTATCAGATATCGCTCATTACCCGCGCCTAACTTCTTCCACTGTGAACCTCCGATTGCGCGATCGTCGATCGAATTATCGACAATATTGCCAATCGCTCGTCGGAGTATCGTTGGGTTTGTAACCGCTGTCCCTTGCCCTTCTGGAATGCGATTGCGATTTCAATCGTAGTCGTTGATCTTTGAAGATCCAACCACTGATGAGTATTAATTCTAGACTTCTCCGCTCGTCCCTTTTACTTGGAAAGTTACGTTGTTTCTTCAATTTCTTGATGATTTGGCTTCTTTAAAGGTTCCAGCGTTATGCTCATTTGCAGTTAAACTACTCCTCTGAACTCAATTCCTCGAGCTTTCAACTTCTCTTTCACTCCAGAGTGCCTCTCTGATGCTTCAATGGAACTCGATGGTCCATTTTGATTCTTTGAATTGTTCTCTCCCTTTGCGTCCTTCAGAATTTTGTCTATACCTATATAGAGCCTACGAATTCACTATAATCACACATGAAATGCTTCTTAGGCATATTGACATAGCCAGGAACTAATCTTGCATATATTAATATAAAAGCAGGATTACATTCGAGACTCCTCATCTCACATACTCACATACACATAGGCTTGATTCTACTATTAGTGGCCCCCTCTCTACCTGTAGGCTTACATATATTTATATGGAACTTTGGATTGGATTACTGTGAAGGACCTGATCCTATTCTTTAACAAAAGCCTTAAAGCTCGTTACATGCATACATATGTGGTAGAGTTTTGTTCTAAAACAAAAAATTCCCCTGTTTTGCTCAATGGTCCACATCTATTCTTCTTAATGCCTAAAAGTTCTCTCTTGCTCCTAGGATCATGGAACTACTCATGTTCTCATTTATTTGTTTTGAGAGAATTTACATATTCTCCCATTATCTAATTAAATCACATTTAAAGGCCTAAATATTGTATTAACTTGATACTTAGGAAACTATTTCCAAAAATGCATGACCCCCTATGTCTACTATTTACAATGATTTTCCTTGAGCTGAATGCTCCTACATCAATGAGGTGGTACTAATTGACTTTATACATGAAAATTTCATCGTGCATGTACATATATGGACTTTCAAACACCACTCTGCATACATGAAGGGGAACTAAATCTCGTTCTACTTCATCAATAAAATCAATATTGATAGAAAATATTTTTTTCTCTTTATTGTTAACTTTATTTCTACGTCCTTATTTAGCCATCCCAATGGATATTGACTTGGATGATAATGAACTCTCAATCCCAATTTTTTGATTAGCTTTGCTACAGTGAGATTCACCAATGATCTTGAGTCAAACATAGCATCAATTTGTCTTCTTGACCTATATCTTTATGTGGAAGAGTATGGGATTTCTGTTCTCTTCTTGTTGTTGAAGGCTACTCAAATTCACCTCATTTTACATTGATGTACAAATGATCTTCTCATCCATGTTCAAGCTACTTTCAACTTGGTTTTTCAGACTAGTGGCCATGAGGTTCTTCTTCTTAGAATCTTTATTTTTGTTCTTTAGGTTAAGTTATGGATGCAACTTCCAACACTTCTGTTTTGTATGACCGTCAATGTTATAGTGGTTGTTCAGGGGTCTTTGCACTAGTTTGTCATGGTTGATGCCTTTTGTTAAAATTGGCAATTAGGGCCAAACTCCATGTTGGTCATATTATTAATGGAATTTGATATTTTTCTTGGATCCCTCTCATCGAGAGGTGTAGGATTGATCTAAAGATCATCCGATTCTGATAAGTATTCATTGAGATATGAATTTATTTGTGTTATGGGACAATCGTCAAGGTCGGTCAGCAACCAAATAAACCCCACTTGTGCTCAACGTTTTAGTATAAATAGAGCTGGCCTTAAGTCATTTCAACACACTTTGGATCTCTTCCTCTCTACTTGTCTTTGGGTTTTAGTAGAAGGAGAGATCCTAAGGGATAATGCTGCCCTAATGTAGAAAGCAGAAAATGGAACTGCTGGGAACTACCAAAACAACCAGGAAAGCTAACACAGAAGATAGAAGTTGAAACTATCGGGCACAGTTGGAACTGCCAGGAATAGATGGAACAACTGGAACTATAGGAAACTACCGGGAACTGCCGAAATTGCTGGAACAGCCGGAACTGCTGGGAACTGCCGAAACTGCCAAGAATTGTCGAGAACGGCCGGAACTATTGGGAACAGCCGGAACTATCGAAACTGCGAGGACTGCCAGGAACTGCCGAGACTACCGAGAACAGTCGGAACTGCTGGAACTGTCAGAACTGTCGGAAACTACTGGAACTGCCGGGAACAACAGAACTGCTGAAACTACCAAAACTGCCAGGAACTATCAAGACTGTCAAAGCATCTGTCTCCGAAGGAGAGTAGCATGCAAGGGACAACTAACTAACATTGAGACAGTTGTATGGTACTTAGTAATACATACACCAAGCATGCAATGTTACAGCTAGCATGTAAGGGACAGCTAGCATGTTAAGGAAAACAAGCATGCTAGGGACAACAAGCAAGCAAGGGACAACAAGCAAGCAAGATACAGCCAACACATAGGTCAGTATGGCAACATGGTGCAGCAATGGCACATAATGCAGTACAGTGATGGGTACAGTCATGATTAATGAAGCATGATGAGATGCAGCATAGTGATAATGGGTGCAGTATGGTGCAGCATGGTGAGGTGCAACATGATGACAAAATGTAGCACAATGATAGGTGAAGGAGTCACCTTGGAGAATCAGTTGAAGCAGCATGTCTTCAACTGATCTCATGTATCATCTTCTTAGAGATGATATATGCTCTTATCTGGATAAGTCAAAGTGTTGACTTCTATTGTAAACATACTCTCTCTCTCTCTTTGCTGAACTATTGAAAAACATATAAAAAGAATTGATCAAGGGTTTCCCCACATTGGGGTTTGTCCCTGGCTAGCGCCACATCTTGTGTCCTCTTGTCTTGGCTTGTCTTCTGCAATTTATGTTTATGTTCTATCTATAGTTTACTTTAATGCTGATGTGATTGCTAATCTAGAAAAGATATTGAGCTAACTATAAAAATTGAAATAAATTTCTCTAAGCATAGAACATACCTAAAATTAACATGGTATCAGAGCTGAGGTGAAGACAAAGCCCAAGCAAGAGTGAAAGAGAAATCACCGAAGACAGTTGGGAAAGGAAAAAATGATTAATGGGTTCCTCATCCCTCTTCAAATTCACCGAGAGTGAAGTCGAAGCAGAGAATATTATCAGAATGGCGCAACGGAAGTTTTTGATGGCCTACCTAAAGATCACTTCATTGGGAAGTTCGGATCTAAGGGTGGAAAGAAAGGCAGATGCCTTGGTTGCAATAAGTTCGGCTATTATGTGAAGGAGTGTCTGAATGGTAGAGATACATCTCTTGATGAATATAACAATCATTCCAGGGACATCTTCAGTAATCAAAAGAATGACAGGTAATGCAGGTCATTAAGGAAATGGATGACTCTTCAAAGAAAGCAAGGAACCCCGGGTATGAAGAATCAAATGTTGTTCTTGATAAGATAAAGAAGCATTATCTTGTATTGGCCCTCTCCTTCAGATTCTTTGGGAATCTGGCTTATTGATTGTAGAGTTTCAAGGCACTTCATCGGATAGAAGGATGCACTCTTTAATTTGGTAGAGATGGAAATAATCATGGGATTATACTTGGAGCCGATGCCACCTATCCTGGAAAGGGTGTAGGGAATGTTTCCCCTCAATTGAATGAGGGTAACTCGATTCATTTACAGAATCTCTTTTATGTACCTAATCGCAAGAAGAAGCTGGTGTCCATTTCAATAATGGAAGTCAAAGGTTACAGGGTGGCACTCATCAATGGAAAAGGTACGTGTTTGAAAATAGAATTTCAAAGATGTTTTTTAGTTCAGGGTTGCATCAAGTTGCAGGAAGTCCACTGGGGACCACGTCCATTTATACATAGCACCGGAGGTCTGTGAATCAGATGGTAACAGGGATGCCTGAATTCAAAAAGAGCATGAAAGTACATGTCTGACATGTACCAAAGGAAAATTTTACAAGGGGACCATTCCCCTCATGTAGCAGGTCCACGGGCTTGGAACAACCCGAGGGGTTTGAGATTAATGATCAGGAATCTCACGTATGCAGGTGGAAGAAATCCCTCTATGGCTTAAAGCAAAACACCCCGGGCGTAGTATGAGAGGGTTGATAGCTGTGAGATGAAGTTGAGATTCAATAAGAGTGAAGCTGATCCAAACCATTGTTTGAAGGTTGTAGATGATAGACCTCTCATACCAACACCTTCTGAGGATGACCTATTTCTAACAGGTGCAGACCCTCTCATTTGCAAAAGTAAGAGGGAGTTGGATTCCGGAGGTGGAAAGGTAAAACTGCAAGCCCGTGACTACCTCGTGGATCTTAACTTTCAGAAGTTATATGGTGGTGATGCCGGACCAGACTTGGGAAATGCCTCTGAGTTTCATAAACTCATTTGCATTGATGTTCTTGGTCAACTTCCATCCAGATATATGTTTTGCAATTAGCATGGTGACCTCATATTTGATTGACGATCATTGGATTGGTGCCAAGAATCTTTTGGGATGTCCTCAGGGCACAATCTCTCATGGATCGAGATACACTGCCGGAAATATGAAGTTGCATGATTGTTTGAATACTGACTAGGGAGGCAGTATGGAGGATCTCAAGAGCACTTATGAGTGCTATTTCTCTTTGGATTCTGCTTCGATATCATGGATGAGTGAGAAGCAGAAGTCAGTGGCTATAAGCACCGCCGAGACCGAATACATAGTTACGAGTGTGATCTCATATCAAGCTGCCTAGTTGTGGAAGTTCTTCAGTGAGCTGTTTGTACACATGATGAACACCACTGTGATTCTCTGTGACAACCAGAGGGGGGATTCGATTATTGAGGAATCTCGTATTTGATGATTGCTCCAGCAAATAGACATCAAATACTACCTTATCTGGAATATGGTAATTCAATGAGCGAGGAGGCTTCATCGCATTGAAACTGATGTACAAGTCACAAACATTTTGTCAAAGCCTCAGGAAAGGTCAATCTGTGACTTTCCCGAACGACTTGGAGTCGTTGAGAAACCTTCTTATAAGGGTCTTGCATGTTGCATGCATTGAGCTCTGGGAGCTCTAAGGGGCTTGGGGTACTTACTGGAGCAACATATGACCACAGAGCGACTCACCCTCCCCCGGTGGTGCACCATGTGCAAGATGATAAGTTCAACCTTCCTCTGTGATACCTCGTGGCAACTGTGGAATAGGATCTTTAGTTCTCCTATGGGCCGGGATGATTAGTTCTCCCATGGCAATAGTGGAACAGGATGATTAGTTCTCATGTGTCCGGGATGATTAGTTCTCTCGTGGCAACTGTGGAACAGGATGATTAGTTCTCTTGTGGGCCAGGATGATTAGTTCTCCCATGGCAACTGTGGAACAGGATGATTAGTTCTCCTGTGGTCCAGGATGATTAGTTCTTCCGTGGCAACTGTGAAACATGATGATTAGTTCTCCCGTGGGTCAGGATGATTAGTTATCCCATGGCGACCGTGGGGTAAGATGACTCGTTCTCCTGTGGACATGATGATTAGTTTTCTTATCGAGGCATCCTACCCTTGTAGTTTGGGACTCATGGGAAGTACCTCTCATTTGATCAATGAGTAGGGAAATGGGGTTAGGGACCATAGTAGTAGTATCGATGGACGCATCGATGTATCTACCGTACTCCCTATGCTAGGATGACCTCCATTGATCTGGGATCAGTATGAGAGGTTTGAGACACTCTCTTGTGATATTGATTTGGGATCAATAAAACTGACTTCGAGCCAGTAACAGTGATGTGACACACTCTTTCAGATGAAACTAACTTCAGGTCAGTGGAGGATGGTATGAGACATTCTCGATCAATTCTTCTTCTTCATGGTTCAACAGAGCAGAGCAGCGTAGGGCACTGATGGCAGAAATAGTATAGTCGGACATATGGATCAGCGGATGGAGTTCTCCCTAGTTGAAAGGGAGTGTTAAAATTGGCAACTAGAGCCAAACTCCATGTATGTCATCTTATTAATGGAAGTTGATATTTTTTCTGGATCCCTCTCATTGAGAGGTGTAGGATTGATCTAAAGATCATCCGATTCCGATAAGTATTCATGGAGATGTGAATTTATTTGTGTTATGGGACAATCGTCAAAGTCGGCCAGCAACCAAATAAACCCCACTTGTGCTCAACGTTTTAGTATAAATAGAGGTGGCCTTCAAGTCATTTCAACACACTTGGGATCTCTTCCTCTCTACTTGTCATTGGGTTTTAGTAGGAGGAAAGATCCTAAGGGATAACACTGCCCTAATGTAGAGGGCAGAAGCCGGAATTGCCGGGAACTACCGGAACAACCGGGAAAGCTAACGCATAGGACAGAAGTTGGAACAACTAGGAAAAGCCAGAATTGCCGAAACTGTCGAGAACAACCGGAACTGTCGGAATTGTCGGGAATTGTCGGGACTGCTGAGAACAATTGGAACTTTCGAGAACAACCGGGACTGCCGGAACTACCGGGAATTGCCGGGAACAGCGGGAACTGCCGGAATTGTTGGGAACTGTCGGCACTGTCGGGAACATCGAGAACTACCGGGAACAACCGGAACTTGTCGAAATTGCCAAAACTGTCGGGAACTGCCGGAACTTGTCGGGAACTGTCGGGACTGTCGGGAACAGCGAAAACTGTCTGAACTCCCGGGAACTACCAGAACTGCCAGGAACTGCCGAAACTGTCGGAGCATCTGTCTTTGAAGGAGAGCAGCATGCAAGGGACAATTGTATGGTACTTAGCAACAAATACACCAAGCATGCAATGTTACAGCTAGCATGCAAGGGACAGCTAACATGCAACAACAAGCATTCTAAGAACAACAAGCATGCTAGAGACAACAAGCAAGCAAGGGACAACAAGTAAGCAAGAGGCAGCCAACACATAGGTCAGTATGGCAACATGGTGCAGCAATGGCGCATAATGCAGTACAGTGATGGGTACAATCATGATTAATGAAGCATGATGAGATGCAGCATAGTGATGATGGGTGCAGTATGGTGCAGCATGGTGAGGTGCAGCATGATGACGAAATGCAACACAATGATAGGTGAAGGAGTCACCTTAGAGAATCAGTCGAAGCAGTGTTATATACTTAGGGGGGATAATATGGGGTACAAAGGGATGTACCTAAGGGAATAATGTAATAATGGGATGGGCCATAGTAATAAATAAGGTGGTTAACCCATATCATGTAAGAGACCACAAGTAGTTAGTAATAATGTAATGGGCCCATGGTATTAGATAGATGGTATTGAGGGAACCATGTAATGACCCATGGTATTGGTATGTATGAGGCCTATATAGAGGCTAGAGACTCCACATTGAGAGGTGTCAAGGAATATTGTATGAACATGCATATGGCTTGTGGAGTGTTCTCCTTCCTTAATGAGTGAATGTACGGTTATGCCCTACCTTAAGGGTTTTGATCAATAAAGAAGCATTTCTATCTATAATCAGATCTTCTTATTTCTGGGGTTTATTTGTATTGTCTTATATTTTCATATCAGATCCATAACAAGCAGCATGTCTTCAACTGGTCTCATGTATCATCTTCTTAGAGATGATCTATGCTCTTATCTGGATAAGTCAAAGTGTTGACTTCTATTGCAAACATACTCTCTCTCTGTTGAACTATTGAAGAACATATAAGAAGAATTGATCAAAGGTTTCCCCACATTGGGGTTTTTCCCTGGCTAGCACCACATCTTGTGTCCTCTTGTCTTGGCTTGTCTTCTGCAATTTATGTTTATGTTCTATCTGTAGTTTACTTTAATGCTGATGTGATTGCTAATCTAGAAAATCCTTATCAGTCGAGCCCCCTGTCGGGTCCTTGCACTAGGAAGCGCAAGCCCCTCCGGGTCCTTGCTTTCCTAACGTCAACAAGCCCCTACTGGTCCTTGCCCGGTGCGGACAAGCAATAAATTACCTTATCTTTCGCTTCTTACTAAAGAGAATAGGTGCTACAATGAGGATCCTTATTACCTCAAGTGAATGCAATGACGACGATGATGGATTAGAATTACTTCACAATATAGCCCTTCATAGGCGGGGCAAATTGGTCCTTACCTTAGCTTACGAAGGAGGCCTTAGCTTACGAAAGAAAGTAGGTGTGATTGTTCTCGTTACCTTACGCCTATACTTTGAAGGAAGATAGGTGCGAATGGGTTAACTGCCTATTATCCAGTTGCTATGGCTCACTGCCTATTTGCTAAGCATTCCATTTGCTTCCCTCAAGGAAAGGAACGAAAGGATTGGCCCTTGAACATACCTAAAATTAACACTTTTTTATCTTTGCCCCCTTTCCAATTATTCTTTTCCTCCTTAAAAGCATCATGGTGCTCCTTTTGCTTCCATTTTGAATAAGGATTATGAATGGTTCACGACACTCAATCTAGGTTGATCCTTTTTTGCTTCTTTCTTAATCTCCCTATCTAGATCTTCCTTCTCTGTCAATTTCCCCTTCGATTCGATCTCCGTATTAGAACCTCCATCTTCTTTGAGTAACATAAGTTTATTAGTTAGGACCAACATGAGGAGGCTCACATTATGGTTTATATTTGTGACTTGTGGTTCCATCAGTGCAAACCTCTCCCTTATGGGATCATGGGGGTTATTTACATGTTCATCAGCCATGATTGGGTTTTTGTGACTTTGGGCTTAACCGATTTGGATTCCCTACAACTCCCCACAATATACCCAAAGAAACATGCTCTAATACCAATATGACATGTAAATTACCGTGGATACTCCAATGGACATTTTGTCACAACAAATATAATAAAATATATTCAAAAATCTGAAATTTACGCTATGAGGGTTTATTTCTCCTTAGATTTTTGAATTTTTAGATTATTGTTTATTGCAGATGCATGCAAATTATAATTATATAGAAAATAGTGAACAACGAAATGAAACTCACAAATCACAAATTAATTCAAGATATAACCTGAGAAACCCTTTTAGGAGAAAACACAGTTGGAAAGTGAGGCTACTTTGCTCTCTTTCTCTAAATGGAAATGGATGCAAGTACAAATAAGTGAGTTCTATGGCCCTTTGGCTACTACATTGCACAAATCCTCTATGTTTTCTCTTTCTCTATCCACTCACAACTACTATGTTCATTTATGGAACAAAATGCACTAGAATAGAATGGAACCCTTTTTTCTCCTAGTGGCCCAGTGATAACACAATATGATGGCCTACTATTGACTAAGTTTGACTATTCCAACACTTAACTAGAGTTATAATATGGACCCTTCTAGAGTCTTCTTCATCATGATCACATGGCTAGCCTCTTTTTTATGAATAATGGAGGATGATGTGACATAAATTCTGCATATAGACTTTGATTAAGGCGATTCTTATTCCATTGGAAACATCTTTGTGTGCAGAGTAGCAGAAAAAGGTGTAGTGCTTAAGCGACAAAGTTTAACCCCCCAAAAAACATCGTTTGATGCCTCAAAATGCTTTTGGAGACTTCTAGACTCTAGTTTGCCACACTGAATCCCACTAGTAAAAATGGTCTTGTGAGCTAATTCCTCCACATTTTCCACTCTAAAAATATCGAGATGGATAATAAACATTATAATGATCTAATCTAGATTACAAGCAATGCAATTACTGCATACTTTCAATGTTACAGAGATGATTTTTTGACATTCAAGAGATGTTCCAATGTTCTTTCCATGTTTGTTTAATGCATTGCAAACACAAGTCCAACAAAGGAACCAACATTACGACGATGTGTAGCAACATTTTAAATAAGTGGGCTTTAATTTCCAATGTTCTTGCCATGTCCTTTCAACATATTGTCGACACAAGTTCAACAAAGGGACATTGCAATTCTAACCATTGTTGTCAGAAGGAGGAAAAAAAATCCTTGCCAATTGATTTCCTACAAAAAAGCCAGCGATTCTAGATTTCTTCATATCTAAGAGAAAATAGGTCCAAAATTGGAACACTCGTATTCTAATGTGATCATAACGATACTAATATTCCTCCACAGGGGCTTCACTGAGGGCAAAATACCATACCACATGTATTCATATTGGGGGACATATATTGAGGAAAAAATGACATAATATATTGAGCATATAATAGGGGGTAAAGGGTTTTTATCTGTTGTGTATAAAAAATGAAGCTCAAAGTTAATGAAAAAATATAAAGAGGCATAAAAAATGTTAAGGGAAAAATGGATACCTACAATATCTAGTGAAAGAATGGATTTTTTAAATTAGGAAGATGTATTGGGTGCGTATTGGTAGAGGATTAAATAAAGTGACTTTTAGAGGTATTTTCCAATATGTAGTCAAATTAAGGGTTATTGTTTAGAATGTCATGACCGCATGTGCTATGTCAGAGGTTCATTGAGTGAAGCCCCCATGCCTTCCTCTCATATTGGAAGTTTTACACAACTACAGTGGTTCCATGGCCTTGTGGTTGAGTGCTTCTTCCTCCCTACCCTTGGCTCTTATGTCATTTGCTAATGCTAATGGATTCTTCAACTACCAAAAAATTCTAGATTTCATCGTATTTAGGACAAAATAGGTCCAAAATTGGAACAATTTTGTTCCAATGTGATTATAAGAATATTAATGTTGTACTCATGTTGGAAGTTTTACACAAATATAGTGGTTCCATGGCATTGTGATTGAGCTCTTCATCCTCCCTACCTTTGTCTCCTGTGTTATGGGCTAATATCAATGGATTCTTCAGCCACACAAAACTCTTGTTTCCCTTTCCACCACGTCTCCACTCAAACTTTTTGATTACCTAAAACCGAGACAAACATGTGGTGTTATTACCACAAACCAAACACTCAATAACACATTAGAGTGTTGTGCTGTCCAAGGAAAGGATGCCACTAAGTCTAGTCAAGCAAACGATGAACTTTCTCTTCAAGACATTAACACTAAAATTGTTCTATGACAAGTGTTGACATCTCTATGTGAAAACCCTAAAAACATAATCGTTAAACAATTCACCTCAATGTATAGACGTGCATACTAGGATGCATCAACATTTTCCTTCTTAACACTTTATACACTACCACCCATTTCCCCTTTTTTCTGACTTTAATAATGTCACTGTGGTTAGCAACCATGATAGCACTTGTGCGTAGGCCTCGTCGCATAATCCCTTGCTTTGCTAATTCTCCTTTTGTTTGGGTTCCTTTTGCTCTTTCTTGGTGTTCATTACAACCAAGCACCCCTTGAGGCAAGCTTTTGACTTCAAGATCTACCTCATCCTATCCTTTACATAATCTCACCACTTTAGTGCCTCCTTCCAACCCAATCTCACTTAGGATGGGTCATTGGCCTCCTCGCTATCCAACCTTACAATAGATCCTTGGATCCCTTCTTATCCTTATACTTTCAATGATTTTCAATGTGTTCCCGTCCTCCCAAGATATCCCCCAAAAACATCAAGGGCATCCTCCTTGGAGCTCTTTTATATTCATTTTCACCTTCCTTGCTTGTCACTCACCTTTTACGTATCTAGCTGCCTATAATTGTCTCATATTTTAGTTTCCTCTTTTCTCCTTGATCGAGTGACTTAATTTTCTGAGAAGAACAAGAGCACTACGGTTTGGCTATTTCCTTAAGTTAGCGCCTGAGCCAAACTCGAGTGCTCTTGCTCTTCTCATCCTCCCCCTTGCCTCACCTTGGGGTGAAGTCCGTTGGACTTAGCTTGCCTATAAAATGTTACCATTGCTTTCTTCATGCCTTTGCCCCTCCCTACCCCCTTCAGGGCAGGTTGCATGTTGCTTTCCCGCATTGCTTTTGACTCTCTCCCCTAAATCTCTACTTCACCTTTCTCAAGACATGATTCTACATGTAATGCAATCTCTAATGGAGCTAACAAAATTGGTCAGCACTAAACCTTCACGTCTCAATGCTGGTTCACTAATGGAGATTATAACGACTGTTTGCCTCTAAAGATGATCCTAAGTTCATGTTGAGCTCACACGTACATAAATATTTTTTAGTATAAATGTTCACTAGCAACCACTGACTATGATTGGACAATGGTGCTGTAAACAGCACATAAATGAATGAACATTGTGAGTGCTAAACGAGGATTTCTTTCCTCTCTTGTTCAGTGGATGTCTCTGAAAATAAGATGCCTAAGATCATATTCAAGAGGCTTTCATAGCGTTGCTATTTTAGCACTCACAAGAGACGAAACAAATCTTCATTTAAATGGCTCTGGCTCCACATTCATCCAAAGTTAAAAATGCATTAGAATTAAACGTGGCTTCAGTATCAAAGCCATCCTTCAGTATCGAAGTCAGCATTCTACTAGCATTTCTATCAGAGAAACAAAAGAATAGATTATAACCTTGCAATTTTTTAGGGCTTTTATGTTCAGAATTCCAATAATTCTGGAGCAGTAATGTTTACAAGTACGCTGCCTGATATTAAGGACCCCGTTCTTTAAATGAGAGATACTGCCCAGAACCTACCAACTATTTTATAAGGACGTTACACATATTTGTACTTAACTCATGATATATTATAGCTGGTTCTTCATCTTCCTCTCAATGATATAATGTCATTCTGGTAATAAAGATAACAGCAGAACTTGAGATGATACAACCTTATGATGTTGCATTATCTAAAGATGATAAGATTGAGATAATACCACACCACAATTTGAGGCCATAACCTTATTTGGTTATGGTCTATGCAATAATTCACTTAGTCCACGCACATCACCTAATTGTTAGGTTCTGGGACTAAAAATACAAAATTAAATGACAGGTGTTACCGGGTGTAAACGGGACATTGACAGCTCAGGACACGTGATATAAGAAAGATTGAACCTATGCAACCTTGTATCTGTGGCTTACTTCAATTAGCATTACCAGTAATCCCTGCAAGAACAGAATCCATCCTTAAAATGATGGAAACGGTTTGCATCTCTTACAACAATTTCTCTTCTAGTAATTTTAGAGATCAACTTAGCAGCACTGTGGCAGTCATCACACACACGAAGGTTTTTTATGATACGAATGGGTGTTCTAGGGTTTGTGTTAATAAGGCCAAAAGACATTGCAAGTTTCTCACTGTGACTATATAGCATGTGTTCTTTTACCTCATCCTCTACATCATGCAAGACAAAAACTTTGTTAGGCACATACCCTGCCTCCTTCATTTGCCCACTAAGAGTCTCTAACGTTGCATAGATCATTTCAGACTGAGGATGCAACTTATCTCCAACACGAAAAGCATGAACCCTATTATTTACTTCAATCAAGCTGGATCCAGGTGCCTTTTTCAATCCTTTATCTTTCATCATCATTCTCACAGCTGCTTTATCATCCCACCGGCCAGCTGCAGCATAGATATTGGAAAGTAAAACATAAGATCCGACATTTTCAGGCTCTAATTCAAAAAGGCGTTCCGCCACAAGCTGCCCTAGCTCAATATTGCAGTGCATTCTGCAAGCACTAAGCAAGGCCCTCCACACAAGAACGCCATGAGCAAATGGTATATGCTTGATAAAGTCATGTGCCTCATTCAGATGCCCAGCACGGCCAAGAAGATCAACCATGCATGCATAATGTTCCTCTGCAGGAGTGATGGAATATTCTCGAGTCATGCAATCGAAATATTGCCAGCCCTTTTCCACCAAGCCTGCATGACTGCAGGCAGACAAAAGAGAAACAAATGTGATGTTATTTGGTTTCATGCCCGTCATCTGCATTTGGGAAAAAAGTGCAATGGCGTCCTTGCCATGCCCATGCAAACCATATCCGGCAATCATTGCATTCCATGAGGCCAAATCCCTTTCAGACATTCTATCAAACAACCTGCGCGCAACCCCTAAACCTCCACATTTGGCATACATATCAATGAGAGCAGTTGATGCAACTTCGGACTCAATTTGGCTTCTGATTATACAACTATGTATACATTTACCATGTTGCAGAGCTGCTAAATGGCCACAGGAAGGGAGCACGCTCACCAAGGTGATCATGTTTGCTTTCAAGCCTGCAAGTTGCATCTGATTGAAGAGTGTCAAAGCCTCACTGTGATATCCATTCTGAGCATAACCAGCAATAACGGAATTCCAGGAAACCACATTTCTTCTAATCATTCTGTCAAATAATTCTCTTGCAACCTCTACGTTCCCACAACTGCAATACATTGCTAGAAGGGAATTCTCAACAAAAACATTAGACTGAAATCCCTTTTGAATTATGTAATTATGAATCCATTTGCCCTCTTGCAGAGCTTCCAACTGAGCACAAGCCTGAAGCACGCCTACAATGGTGGTAGAGTCTGGCCTTATGTGGGTCATCTGCATTTGACAAAAGAGTTTCAGGGCCTCCTCGGGATGTCCATTCTGAACATACCCAGCAATCATTGCATTCCATGAGACCACATCTCTTTGTATCATTTTGTCAAACAAGTGTCGAGCAATATCAATACAATTCCATTTGGCATAAGCAATTACGAGTTCAGTCTCCACAAAGACATCGGACTCAAATCCCTTTCGAATTACAAGGGCATGAAGAATCTGAGGGACCCGTTGCGGAGATAACGAACCAGTGCAGGCCTTGATGAGAAAAGGGAAGGTAAAGTCGTCTGGTTGTATACCCTTCCCTTGCATTTGGATATATAGCCCAAGAGCTTTGTGGGGAAATCCATTCTCAGCATATCCTCGAATCATCACATTCCATAACAAGGTATTTGGGTTGCATATTTCGTTGAAAACCTGGCACGCATAATACATATTGGTGAACTTGGCATAGAGCTTCACAAGTTTGGTTTGAAAGAAGAAGTTATGGTGAAGCCCATTTTTTAAAATGTTGGTGTGGACTTGCTTTAGTGTTTCAGAGCTTGGGCAGGAATCCAATAGATAAGAAAGGATATTAGTGTTACCTGTTTCTTCCTTCAATGCAGTCCTCGTAGTGGTGACTTGCAATTTCCGTGTTGGGTTTTGAGTGGCAGCTGTGCCTTGATGAAATTGGCAATTCGTTCGGAAACTGTCACCAAATTTTCTTTCGTGTTCGAAACGATAATGATCGAAATATGAAAAAGGTGATGCTATATCCATAGCCATGGCAAAAGCCATTGATGATTTCAAATTCACCCCTGCGCACAATCCAGGTTTTCAATCAAGAAAGCGTGGCTTTGTGATTCTCGAGTAAAATCCAGACAGGAGGAATAAGTTGAGAACCGAAGCTCATCTTCCTAACCATATTTTGGTTCTACGGAGAGTGTTTTGTTATGATGAATAGATCGCCACATAACCAGGGATTTTACATGAGCTTTTGGCCATTCGAGAATGGGTTTTTCAGTCATAGGGTTCTGTTTTAAAATTTGGATTATGGTTAAAAATTCAGTGACCACAGATTTTAGATTTTATAATTAGGTGTTTTAAGATTCATGAGATAAATATATTTTAAAACTAGTCCACTCGCATTGATAAGCGAGGTTGATAGGTTGATATAAATAGATAGGTTTATTGAATTTAAGTTTTTGTGATTTATATTAATATTTTGAGAAGAGTGAACTAAATTATGATTGCATATTAAATAGAGAGAGCAGATTATCCAATGGTTATATTTGGTTAGAAAGTAGTTATATTTCACTTGACTAGACCAAGAGATAAAAATAAAGGAAAAATCAATTCTTTAATTTATAAATTAATTATGTTATATTTATTACAATAATTCAACAAAAGTAATTTATTGTGTTTAATTATATAGATAAATTAAAAACTTATAATATTAATAGTATATGAAATAATAAAAATTAATAAAGGATTATTAAAAGTACGACTAATTTAGTTAGTTAATTAATGTAACGATTTCTTCTAATTAAAATAATTTATTGTATTTAATTATATAGATAAATAAAAACTTATAATATTAATAGTATATGAAATAATAAAAATTAATAAAGGATTATTAAAAGTACGACTAATTTAGTTAGTTAATTAATGTAACGATTTCTTCTAATTAAAATCACTAGGAAAATAGACTCAAGTCCATGCAGAAATATTGAGAAAGAATATAGTTGTTACAAATTAGTTCGTTAATTCATTATTAACTTTATTTAAGTATATTTAAAGGTGCAAGGGGATAAATTAGTTCCAAACTTTGAAAATCCTACATCAATGTTTTGGTAAAAAGATTTATATTTATTAATACATTATGTTAATTAAAAAGATTTTCATTACTTATTCAAACAAAACCATTACGTTCTTATTTTTAACCTAGAAGAGAACCAGTAAAATTAAAATAAAATACCAAAAATGGAATAAAAATCAAAGAGCAAAAAAGGAGAACAAACTATCCAAAAGACGAGGGGGGGGGAAACAGAGAAGATCACACTGGAAATAACAACGTAAGGGGCGGGGGCGGGGGCGGGTGGCTAGGATGAAAGGGCAAGGATCCAACAACTGCTAATTTTCTAGCTGTCATCCCTATTGAGATTTCTCGGCCTTTTTTCAATTTCCATGGCCTCCCTAAACTTTCGGTGATGAAAAGGCGCAATCTTGGCAATAACGCGTGCCTCTTCAATACATACGTGATGCTTAGTCTTTTTCGCGTGTTCTGCCAAGGTGGAAGACCGGGTCCTCCCATGTTTTACGTCAGCTAAGTGCTCATGAATTCTTTGATTAATAGAGCGCCCTATCTCACCAACATAGGGGGTCCCATAGGAACAAGGAATAACATAGACACCTTTCATGTCCTTGGGGTCAATAGGGTCTTTTACTGATCTAAGGGAGCTACGGATGGTGTTAAGGGGTATAAAGGTAGAGGGAACATTATGCCTTCTGAGGATCCTCACAATCTTATCAGTGGTCCCCTAGATGAAAGGGAGATTAACCCCTGACACTCGATCCTTAGTGTCTTTATTAACCCTGGGACCTTTGCTGGCTTTAAGGAAAGCTTTCAGACCTTGGTGCCTACTATAACCATTATTAACAAAAACGTTAAGGGGATGGGCTTTCTCTTTATCAAGGTCCTTTTCCGTGATCCCAACGGTTCATGTCCATGCGACCTCAGCCCCCCTTCTATGCAGGATAATGGTGTCGTTGTCAGCATCGGTACCTCGTTTAGATCTCCAGGCCATCGTCTGTTCCCTATTCTTTTTCTGCGTTTCTTTGAGTTGGGTTCTTGTAATATTATTGATGGTAATATGCATTTAGGTAGGTTTAATAATAATAGTTTACGTGATTATTATTTCAATAAAACTATTGATAAGAATAATATTAATAACAATAATAACAATAATGAGAATAATAATAATAATAACAATAACAATAACAATGACAATAACAATAAGAATAACAATAAGAATAACAATAATAATAACAATAATAATTTGGATGAGTACAATATAAATGTTAATAATAATAATAATAATAATAATAGTAATAGGTTAATTAGTAAGAATAATAATAGTCACTTATCCTATAATAATAGTAGTATTAGTTGCGGAAAGTATAATATTGATGAGAATTTGAAAGAAATAATAATAATAATAATAACAACGATGATGAGGGTTATGATGATGATATTAATAATAATAATAATAATAATAAGCTTCTTCTTCTTTCTCGTAATAATAAGGTTGTTAATCTTTCCTCTTTTTCTTTTCCCCCTTCCGTCTTTAGCCTCCTTGAGAAAGGTTTAAATTTTTCCCTCTCCCCTAAGAATATCCGCTAGAAGACATTATGTGTGACGTAGAGTTTGGGATTAGGAGCTTGCTTGATAATATTAAGGACACTATAAGGCAAGACTGCGTTGTTGTCCTTAGGAAGGCAAAGCCCTCTAGAAGCAATATTAGCAAGGCTGAGTTTGAGGCCCCAAATCCTTGAACCTCAACAAGGACATCGTGGTTCTTAAAGCCGACAAAGGAGGGGCTGCTGTCATCCTTGATAAGAAGGATTATCGCCAGAAGTTGTTGGATCATCTTTGTAACAGTGGCAGTTATAAAAAGCTTAGCAAGAATCCCCTGAAAAAGATCTCTAGAGTTGTCACTCTTGCTATTAAATCCATTAATTCTGTGGATTCCTTTTGCCATAAACTTATTGAGAGTAGCCCCATCACTCCTTGGATCTATGGGCTTCCAAAGGTTCACAAAGAAGGGGCTCCCCTAAGACCCGTTGTCAACACCATAGGTGGTCCAAACTACCTCCTAGCTAAATACTTGGCCTTGAAGCTTAGACCCCTTGTTGGCCTCACAAAGTCGTTCGTCAAAGGCTCTTCGTCATTTTTCAATGAGCTTAAAGGCATAAAGTTCGACTCTGGGGACATTCTTGTGAGTTTCGATGGGGTCTCCCTTTACACTTGCATTCCTATCAAGGAGGACATTGAGGTCATCAACTACTTAACCGATTCTGATACTGCTCATTTAGTTGAAATTTGTCTCACTTCTACTTTTTTAGCTTCAAAGGTGAATTCTATGAATAGACCTACGGGGTTGCTATGGGCTCCCCCCTTGTCCCTGGTTGTTGCTAATCTTTTTATGGAAGACTTTGAATCTAGGGCTTTGGCCTTAGCCTGTCTCTTGCCCAAGCCGTGGAAGAGATTTGTTGATGACACTGGTGTCATTTGGTTTCATGGCCAGAAAGAGTTGGATCTATTTTTCTAGCATCTCAACAATCAATCTCCATCCATAAAGTTTACTATGGGGCAAGAAGTTGATGGGTGTTTGCCTTTCCTTGATGTTCTCATTTCAAAGAATGATGACGGTTCTTTCTCCCACCAGGTGTTTAGGAAGAAAACTCATACTGAGCAGTATCTTCATGCCAGCTCCCATCATTTCCTTGCTCAAAAGTTGGGTGTTCTCAACATGCTTGTGACTCGTGCACTAAGAATCTCCGGTGAAAAGAACCTTGATAAAGAGAAAGCCCATCTCCTTAACATTTTTGTTAATAATGGTTATAGTAGGCACCAAGGTCTGAAAGCTTTCCTTAAAGCCAACAAGGGTCCCAGGGTTAAGAAAGACCCTAAGGATCGAGTGTCAGGGGTTCATCTCCCTTTCATCAAGGGGGCCACTGATAAGATTGCGAGGATCCTAAGAAGGCATAATGTTCCCTCTACCTTTAGACCTCTTAAGACCATCCGTAGCTCCGTTAGATCGATAGAAGACCCTATTGACCCCAAGGACATGAAAGGTGTCTATGTTATTCCTTGTTCCTGTGGGACCCCCTATGTTGGTGAGACAGGGCGCTTTATTAATCAAAGGATTCATGTGCACTCAGCGGACGTAAAACATGGGAGGACCCAATCTTCTGCCTTGGTAGAACACGCGGAAAAGACCAAGTATCACATATGTATTGAAGAGGCCCGTGTTATTGCCAAGATTGTGCCTTTTCATCACTGGAAGTTTAGGGAGGCCGTCGAAACTGAAAAAAGGTCGAGAAATGTCAATAGGGGTGACGACTGGAAAATTAGTGCATACGTGTGTACTTCATCAAACTGCTACCAAAAATAACAAGAACACAAAGTTTGGCTCTCTGCTAGGGACAAAACCTCTCCACTCTTGAGAGGAAAACCCTTGGTAAGTTTTCTCTTATTGAAGCTTCTTATTTGAACAACTGCCAAACCCTAGACACTTGACTAGGATATCCTCCAAGAACAAGTCAAATCCTTCCTCTTTCTGCTTTATAACTTTTGGCACATGGACCTCTGTCTTCCGACACTTTTCTCCTTAGCACTTTATACTTCTTCTGCTACTTGTCTAAGCTAGGAAACCCTAGAACATTAGGGCTTTTTTACTTCGTTATAGAGAGAGTCTTCCTCATTTTCCTTTGGATACCTTGTAGACCTAGATACACATCAAATGTTGCTGCCTTCTTCTGCTGTCAATTTTGCAAGGGTTTACTTGCTGCACGTGTGGACAGAAACCCTAAAACAGTCTCCTTCTCGCTGTCTTTTCCTTCTTCTTCGTTGGTTTGGGAGGCCTTATGGTCCTTGTTTCTTAGCCCAAAACTAAAACACTTGTGACTGAGATTTACTGCGGTAATGACTGCAGGAAGCCTCCTCTATCTTCGCACGTGTGGCTGCGGAAACCCTAGAAAACATCTTCTTACCCTTGCTGTTTGTCTCCTTACCATGCTACCCTTGTAACTTTTTTCCTTGGCTTTTCTTCGTCCTCTCTTGCTTGCGGATTTCAGTGTGAAGAAGATGTGTTGTATTAAGAGTGGAAAACCTCTATAAATAGAGGTTTGTCCCTCCTTTTTAGGCCGACTTGACTACCCATGAGGCCGACATGATAATTTCATCATTTATTCATTATGCAGCTGCTTGGAGACTTCGTTGATGCTAGGAGAGGATTTGACTTGCCTTGGAGTTGTTCCCATGACCTTGTAAGTTGACATACGTGATGTAACATGCCGTCAAAGGGTCTCATCATAGTTACATTTTGACTTTGATTCTGTAGAAGCACTTCAAAATGTGCTTGACCTATTTTCAATGAGCAAGAAACTCATTGACAAATAATACCAAAATAATTTCTTTTTTTCTTGAATAAATACAAATATCAAAAGTACATTTATGAAGATCGAACCTAGTTACATTTCCTTCAATACTTAAGACTTGCTATTTGACCAAGATTCATGATAGTGAATAATTTGGATAATGCCTCATAAATTTCTTGAGCAGAGTCCATGTTGGATATATAGGGATGAGGTTATCATATATTCCATCCACTATTAGAGTCATGACCAATATTTCTATTTCCATGAACTTTTCCTTTTCGGCATCACTTAACTCATTAGAAGGCTTTTTTAGCTTCCTTTGACTAAACCCAAAACGTTATTCTTTTCGAGGATGAGGTCTATCCTCTTCTTCCAAGCCCTGTAATTAGATGCTCCTTCTACTTTGTTTTCTCCCTTCATTGAGTTATACATTGTCCTTGAAGATGATAGATTTGACTTCTTATATGATCCTTTTCATGACCCTTTTTCAAAGCTTCTTAGAACTCCTTATTCTCTTTTCAATAGATCTTTGAGCTGCCTTTTTCCCTTCTTCACCTTAGCTCTGATACCATGTTAGAAAACCAGAAAGGCAGAAAGATTTTCTTTATGTTGATAATTACTTGTGATAATCTTATGTTTTCTTATGTTCTTCTTTTATCTTTAGTTCATCAAGCAATTACCAAGACAATAACACAAAGATCACAAAGACCAGATGTAGGCGGACAACCAAGGCAAAACCCCTATCGAGGGGAAAACCTAGTCAACAACTCTTCCTTAATAACTTCACGAGATAATGGAAGACTCTTGACCTAGACATAGACTTCCTCCACACCAAGTCAGCTTTTTCTTCCTTTTGTAGATGATAGCCCTTTCAACAATAACTTTGACCTAGTAGCAATAGAACTTCGATCCAGCAACAACTTCGACCCAATAGTTAGCCCAACAACAACTTTGACCCAACAGTTAGCCCAACAACAACTTTGACCCAACAGTTAGCCCAACAACAACTTCGACCCAACAATTAGCCCAACAACAACTTCGACATAATAGTTAGATTTTGATCCAACAACAACACTTTGACCCTCCAGTAGTAGACCAGAAAATCCACACTTGTCAGAGAGAGATGACCCAAAAACTTTGAACTTGATCTTTCCATCACTTCTCCTTCTCTTCTTGGAATTTCGCACTTTTTCTGCCTCCTCCTTGAATATCAAACTTTTGTGTGTGAGAGTATATTCCAAATGAATTCGAACTGGTTCAATATATAGGCTTCTGGTGAGGTTGAATTACTCTCTTTAAAGCCGACTTGGTGTGGAGGTGACAAATGACTTATTTGACTCAATAATAAATCTTTTTACTTGATCGAAAAGCCCAAGAAGGGTCTCTTTAAATGGACAATGATTCTAATGACAAAATAAATCCTAGAAGTCCTCAATGGGGACTTTGACATAAAACATGATGAACCAAGCATGAAACCCATGCTTTAATAAGTCATATTAATAATAATAAAAATTTCTTTTTCATTCTTTTGATAAATACATTTCAGTTTGACTCAAATACAATTTATGAAGACCAAACCTAGTTACATTCTTCAACAATATGTGTGTTAAAACCACCTAAATAAGCTAGGGCATTCACATAAGGAAACTACAACCATATCAATTACACCAATAAACCATGTTGAAACAATGTTAAAAAGGGGATCTATGTGCTAGGCACTCTCCAAGTAAGTGTGCAATGCTAATTTAGAATAGACCTCCAAAGTGACAGGGTAATCCCAACATATAAACCATTTCTAACCACCTAGCCTAGTTGAACATAAGAAAGGAACCACGTGGAACACCCCCTCATAGTGATATCAATAATATAACATGCTCAATCACTAGGACACTTGAAAAGTCTTGTCACTACCTTACATCATCATTATGCAACATCATTTAGCAACCACCCAAGCACCAATAAAACCAAAGAATATGATAATCTATAAGCCAAAGCACAGATGTACCACTAGTCCAAATGATCCAAGAACATCATCTTGCAAGTTCATTCCTTGTTATAAAAACCACTAGTGTTGTGATGGAAATCACAAGTGCAAACATCATCCTATATGAGGGGCAACAATACCAAATGCTATTTATTACAAACTTGATTGAGTACTTTTGCAATTTTGTACTAGAATATTGAGTAATAAATGATTAATATAAATTTATGATTATAGTGAGCATCATGATGGTGTATAAATATACACTAATTAGTCACGAGGTGAACTAGTTTTATTATTATCTTTTTCACACATTTATGAATAGTATTTTTGACACAAGTAACCATTAGCACTATGTCTAATACAAATTCAAGATAAACATAGGAATACAAGTGTGCTTATTCATTGGTGTTGACTTTCTTTGTTTTCCCTTTTGCCATAGATTGATACTTATGTTGAAATGCATTTTTGTGAACTCTAACTATGTTTTTGAAAAATATAACTTAAGTTGACACTTGCCTTGCCTCCATACTAATGTGAAAATAATACATCGTGTGAATCTCATTGTATAAGTGTTAATGCGTTGAGGTGAATGTGGGACATATGCATAGAAAGGGGTGGTATGAATATCAACATGCCTAGCGAAACAACTCACAAATAAGAACAAGACTAAATGATCGTTGAAGCGCTACATGATGCAACTAGCACTATATAAATATTGTGATACAAGTATTGATGTGTTGAGTTGTATGAGTTCCAGATCGCTCTCGACTTTTCACTTAAAACATGAATGAGCGATGATAAACTTGTCAAGTTGGTGGGAACTAGAGTATCGATAACTGACTATGTGTAATGTTTGTTGCAATGGATAATGATGATGAATGCGAACTAGTGTTAGTTATGTTAGTTTATGCTAGAATCAAAGGTTTAGTGTTCGACATACCTTGGTGTCTAACAGTTAACTCACGATACCCATTATGAAACATGTGTTGCCTATTTGTCTTAGGAGTCTCATTAGGTGCACTGCATGCTAACTTGCTCTATCTTTAGCACACATATGAAGCCATGGTTGGAGGTAATACAACATGGGAGAAGTTTATTCCATGCACAAGTGTAATTCATTTAACTTATATTCTATACTTTTAGCTTAAGAAAGCTATAATATTAGATGTCTTGTATAATATTTCCTCACGTTGTGACTTTTACATTACATATCCAAAGTCAATTTTTTTTGCATTGAATTTGTTGGTAAGTATTTATTCTCGTCTTCTTGTGCAGGCATTCCTTTGCCACCATGTCTTTCATTGCAGAAACATTCATATTTCTCTATGTGGGGATGGATGCATTGGATATGCAAAAATGGAGAATGACAAAGTCAAGGTGTGCACTACTTTAATGCAATAACTTAATCCTCATTTTTGTTATGTTTCTAAAAATGCTAGATTCCATCGTTAAAAATTCAATTTACATGACCAAAATGATCCATGATGAATGAGAATCCTTGATTGGGTTTCACTTACCTTGCTTTTATCTTGAAGATGCACTTAAATGCTATAGTATGGTTACTTTTGTTAGGTTCAAATTGATATGAATTGGATCATTATATTGTTTGTCATCCATCTTGATGCTTCAAGGGTTGAAGAATCAAAGAAATCAACTTACAGGAGTAGTCTTAGTGGCAAGACCCAGTTTGGAGAAATGTGGTTTGAAAGCTTTTATGGCTAGCTTGAAGCCTTAAATGACATTTTTTGATGGTAAAACTTTGCCACTCAAGTACCACACCTAGTAACATTATTGTACACTCAAATACCTTTCAATTGTACAACAATCACATCAATACAGGATTGAATGAAAAAGTTATGCCTCCCAAAACTTGACTAATTATGATTCACCACCATAATTCGAGAGGATGCCATGTTAGCCCCCATTACTCATGGAAAAGGGGCTATCCAAGTGGACATTATTGCCTCAAACAAGAACTAGAGTAAGTGCCAACACTATGAGGTGGGGCCCACTATCACAACCACTACCTCCTGCTCTTTAGTGGGTTTCACCACAAGGGAGGCTTCTCTATATTAGGTCACCTAAAGGACATATGAAGTCCAAGTGGTAACGGTGACAAAATAGGCAAAGGAGGGATCCTCTTCTTAGAAACAAAGCTCAACTAGCACAATCAGGGCAATGCTGATTCTCTAAGAGGCCAAATTAGGGCAAAAAGACCTAGCTTCAAGGATAAGGAAGGTCAACAGGCTTTTCTAGGACCACAAGGCCAAGAAAAGACTTGTAATACAATCAATTTATGGTACAACAAGCCTTCAACAAGCCCCAAGTTGAAGCTTGCGACAAAACTAGGTTTTCGTTACGGAACAATTTATCCAGGGCAAAGGATATCGGCCCAAAAAGGGAGAAATTAGCCATGACAAGAGGTTGATTTTGAGGAAAATACGCACAACCAAGTGTTGAATCCCTCCACTTGGAAACATAGTCAACCCTAGTTGAAATAAATGCCCTAACCCTAGCTAGTGGCTTTCCTTAAGAGGTCAAAATTTAGGTTTGGGGAAGAAAAGTATAAATTCAAGAATGTTTTTGGTGTGATCAGCAATGTGAACAAGGTCAGTGCCTTGACCTTGGGTGATGGAGTCTATGGAATACCTACTTAGGAGAAAATACTAAACCCTAACAAGAAGTAAGGGAATATGAAATCCTAGGTTTCAAACCCTAGAAACCATTTTTGTGAGGGGGCAAAGTCAATGAGGAGAGCTACTTTAAAGACTCACTCTTGGGATTTTCATACAAATTCTAAGATGAGTAAGGCATACACTACCATTTCCAAGATTCCATAGAAAGCTTTTCAATAATTAGTAGCACATAGAAATCCTAGACAGTAACCATTCCATGCAATAGTCATAAAATAAAATCCGACATGAAAGAACTTACAAGATAGATGCACAAATCAACCCTTTATTGCACAAATTTCAGCTAGGCCGAAATCTCTAAGAGGGCTGAATTGATCCACAAGTGTTGATTCAAATGAAATGAAGGTAACCTCTACTTATGAGGTTTACCTCAACTATTTTAGCCTAATGAAGTTTCTTTTCCATCTTCTATGGTGATGCTTGAATTGCTAGCAATGGAGATTCTTGTTGATTCACAACTATCAGTAACATTGAGAAGCAACATTGGTCATTCATATTCAAGGTGTGATGCTTTCAACTCTTTCGTAAGATGGCAAAATTTTGGAGCAATACATACCTTTGATATTTTGAATGGGACAAATGGGGAGAGTTTCTTAGGAATCCTAGATGTTGGTGGTGGAACTAAATTACCAAACAAGAAAGCTCCAAGTGTTTCTATATGGGCATAGACAACTTTATTTGCTTCTAAGCTAGGGAAAGTAGCCCTACATACATATTTGACCATCATCAGCAAAGAATTCACTGATGATAATGATGCTCCAGTATCCTTGAAGGCTTCATGGATTGTAGCTTTCGGTGTTTCATTGAGTGTAAAACAAGCAAGGGATGGAATTTCCTTTGGGGAACACAAGTTTGATGTAGATCCTGTTGTCGCTCAGATTGTAGAGGCACTGTGACAACGACTCAGGGCGGGGGTTGTCACTTTGATCCTTGCCACTTCGTTCTAGCTATCTCCCAACAACAGGCTATGGGGAGTAGTTCCTATGGAAGTGAGATGATGGAAAGCAAGTTGGGAACCAATTTGCCCGAGAGACACAGTTGAGTGGCCTAGCTACTTGATAAAAAATAGCAAGACTAAAGGATCTAATTAGATTTGAAGTTGAGACCAATGCCTTATGGAGTCAAAATTCTTTCTTATTATCAATTATTACCAAGTAACCGGATGGACAATTGTTGCTGAAATGAATAACTAACCTATATGAAGTGCAAGTCCTAAAATCTAAGTGTGATGCAAATATCTTGGTTAGTTTTAGATTATATGCCTAGTCTAAATGGAACCTTTCCCCTAACTATTTTGAGAACAGTCTTTAAAGTAGGTTGTGGGATGGAAGCCAATGGGAAGCAAACAAAGGCTTGATTAACGATACCTGCTCCTGTGTTCCAACCACCCAGTGTCTCAGGTGCTGCAGAGATTGTGGCTCTGAGGATTGCAAGGTCACTGTGTTAACCACTAAGAAGGGATGAATCCCTCAACCTAAATGAGAAAGGGTTGTCCTAAGAGTCTACCAACCAAGCTTATGCTTGGAGGTAAAGTTTTAATGCAAACTAAGCCTATAATGCTTATGCAATGATAATGAATGAAATTCTTAGTTTTGAGATTAGCTTAATGTTTTACGTACTTTAAGTTATGATATATCCTTAACGACAAGAGTACTTACCAATGAGTTATGTGCAATCTCACAACCAAGAAAGTGCAAATTTGCTTTGTGCCAAAAATAGATCAATCCACAAGATATTTAACCAATGACAAAAATGAAAGGAACTTGGAACATTTATCCACTTATCAATTAGCCAATGGGTATCGGCACAAGATGCCAATCACAACAGCTCAAGATATTCCAATAATGATTCTATAACAAGTATACCAATGATCATATGCCAATGTTATAATGCTAATTGGATGTCCAAAACACATATAAGAGAGAGATACTTCAACTTAGATTTCAAATGCCCAAAGTAACTCAAACCATTAACAATATTAGAACTTAGATGTGTGAGTGATTTTAGTGCCAAGTTAACAAATTCTCAAAATCAATCACAAGACAAACAATTTTTAGAGCCTAACACATAAATCATTATAAACCAAGTAAATGATGAAGAGCTACTTATGATAGAATATGAGACAACAATAAATATCTCACTTTAAATCAAGGAAATTGCCAAACATATGAACCATAAGATGACCAATGAGTAATCTAATGACTTTCCAATATAAATTAGTGAATTTTAGACCACCTATGATTAATTACTCACTGTTATATCAGATCTGAAACACTTATTACAGTAGTAAGTAAATGTGTAAACAATTAGTTATTTGTGCTACAACAAGTACCAAAATATGCCCAAAACTTAGAGTGAACTTGCGAAACTAAAAATTTAGACTTTTAGGGCTTTTAAGATGTGATATTCAGAAAAATATTAGATCTGATTTCACAGTTATGTAGAGATATTCTAGCAAGCTAAGAACTAGATCTAGGCTATATATGCAATGCTCAAGTGGCCAAAATTTTAGGAAAATTGTACCATATAAATTTTGAAGTAGTTTGACCAATTATATGTGTTTTTAGGGTTTTTAGTTCACTGTTATAGATCAAAATTTAAAGCATGAAGGTTTAGAGAACAAACCCTAGGCCCAAGGCCTTGTAGATAAACTTTCCCAAGTCTATCAAAATTTTGCAATGAAGTTGCCACCTAAAGCACAAGCTTCTGAGCCAAATTTTCTGCAAAATACACCAAGCTTCAGTCCCAAATAAATTTCAGAAATAGATAAATGTCAAATTAGGGGCAAGATGGGAAGGCTAGCGTTAGGAAGGCTTAGGAGGTGAAGGAAGAGGCAAAGGACGCACAAGAACGCCAAGAAGGCTTGACACTGGAGGGAGAAGGCCTTCTAAGGGCTAGCGGCTAGGGCTTAGGGTTGAATGAGGGCCAAAAAGGGTCAAAGGAAGCAAAGAAGGGAGAGCGAAGGCTGGAGAAGAGGACACAGAGGATGGAGGAGGAAGAGGGAAGGAAAGGGTCGGAAAAGCCCACGGCTAGCCCTAAGGGCAACTGTCTAGGGTCAAGGAGGGAGGCCGAGGAATCCTAAGGCCATGGCTGGGCCAAAAATGGCGTGAAACCCTCAACGCAGGGCCAAAGGGGGGAGGGCTGAGGCAGGGCTCTAGGAGGCCAAAAAGGACGACGTAGAGGCTTCTAGGGCTGATGCAGGGCCTTAGGAGGCTAATGCTGGCCCTAGAGGGGCTAGATCCAGGCTTGATATTGATTTCTGGTAGCATCGGATGTGCTCTAAGCCTCAAAATTTGCAGGGAGGCTAGGACACATATATTCCACAATACCTAGAAACCATTTTGGGAAATTCCACCTGTAGAGAGTTTTATTAAAATAATTAATTACTTTTAATGGGTGCCTAAGTCTAAAATTAGGAAATTAAAATAATTAAAGGGTATTAATCAAACTGAGGGTGAAACTTCTAGAAGAAGACGAAGATCGAGTCTAGATGATCTAAGCCATTGATTTGAATCTAATTTTGGCCATTGATTACTCAACTGGAGGATTATAAGGAGTTCGATGGGCATTTGGAAACACATCGGAGAGAGATCAAGAGATCGAATTTCTCAGAGAGGGCAGCACAACAGTTGCTAGAGAATCGATCAAGGTGATTTCTTGTAGTGAGGGGTAGGGATAGTAGACCAGAGGAAGCTTTCCAGATCTGGGGAGTGCAAGGCAATGAAGGCAGAGAGCAGTTCAATGAGGTAACGCAAAGCTTCAGAGAGAGTTTGAATTCCAGCTAGGAGAGATGAGATTCAATGCAGGAAGCCGGGCTGTGAGACCGGAAGGCCTGGAGATCAAATTTCCAGTCAGTAGGAGGTCAACAGAGGGATTGACACAGAGCCCAACAATAGTGACACAGTTTTGCGTAGAGTTGACGCAGAAGCTGCGTAGAGGGAACGTGGGGCCAGTCTGCAAGCCTTTGATCAGAATTGAATCTCCTAGAAAAGTGTGAGATTTCTCTCAGTAATTGCTTTTCCAGTTCCTCTCTGTATCAGAGAGCCAGTTGGGCATCCAACGAGTTGTACTCTGATTTACTACTGCATAATAATTAAAATCCTCAGCTGCTGCACCGGTTTTCCCACATTGGGTTTTTCCAGGGACATTTGTCCAAAAATAATGGTGTCATGTGTTGTGTATTTCTTTCCTGCTCAGTTTCTTGTTTCTGCATTTAATTTAATTGGTGAAGGCTACAATGTATTAGTTTCGGTGTTTGCTGTAGGATGCATTAAATAATTTGTTCAATAATTTAACAAATAGAAGAAGCTTAATCGGTTGCTGTAATAGAAATTTGGGTCTTCCAAATTTTCACATGGTATCAGAGCACTGGTGAAGCAAGAGAGCAAAACTGGAAGAGGGCAACGCTGAAGAGAGGGAGGGAAGTCGAAGTGTTGCGTAGGCAGCAAATCGAATCCTAGAGGGATTGCGTAGTCCAGGCCAAGAGGGCAAAATTTTCGAGGAAAGTCTCTCTCTAAGTGAGTTGACAGAGAGAAAGATTTCTAGATCGAAGTTTGTCAGTGTTAAAGGGAGCAACGTAGAAGCATCACATCAGCTCAGAGTAGCTTTCTGGTGAGACACAATTTTCTGCAGCAGTTGCTGGGGCAGAAAAACGTCAGAGGAGGGAAGGAGACTCTGTTGAGGGAATTTTTTCCTCGGAGAATTCAATTTCTCCAGTGTTGAGAAGAAGCAAATCTACTAACTCCAGCAGGGAGTGCATAGGCTAGCCTAGTGCCGCGCAAAGGAGAGAGAAGGCAGTTCAACATTTCGTTGGTAGAGATGGCAGCTAGTGGGTTACGAGATCAAGATTGGTTGGATGGTGCATCCAACAATGTGATCTGGAAGCAAGGATCTCATGCCTTCTGGATGAGCATGATCTCAAAACCTATGTCGACATTGTGGTAGTTGTACCCATGGATCCAGATTCGCTCAAGAAGTACAACAGTGAGATGGAAAAGGCCTGTTGATTTTTGGTAGCATCGTATGTGCTCTAGCCATGAAAATTTGTGGAGAGGCTAAGGCACATGAGATCTCCAAGACCCAGAAATCGTTTGGGAAATTCCACCCGGATGGAGAGATATTAAAATAATTAATATTTTTAACGAGACCCTAAGTCTAAATTTAGGAAAATTAAAATATTAATGTGTATTAATAAAGATAAGGATGAGAAGCTTCTAAGAGACAAAAGCCAAGCCAGATCAAGCCAGATCTAATCTTAGGCATTGATTAGGGACTTAATCTCTGTTGTTGAATCGTCAACAGGAAAAGTATAAGAGGCAGCTTGAGGGTCAGTTGGAGATACACCCAAGAAACATGAGAGATCAGTCAGTTCGATTTTCTGGAGCATGGTTTCTTGAGGAAATCGAACAAGTAATCAGTTGCAGTGAGGGGCAACTTGACAGGAGGCCAAGGAATACATATCAGGGAGGCAACAGAGTGTCGGAAGAGGTAACGCAGACCCTAGGAAGGCTGATGTAGAGGCAGCGAGGGATGATGTAGAAGCTGAGGGGTCCAATGCAAAGGACACAGGAGGGCCAAGAGGCTGACACAGTTGACGCAGAGGACTTCAGAAGCTGCGTTGAGGTGATCCAGTGGGACACATTCAACGCTGATTGGATGATGCTGAGCCATAGAGGGTAACACAGTCCCTAAGAGGGTGACGTAGTTCCAAAGAGTGCATGGAGCAGCTTTCGCTTTCCAACACAAGGAACAATAGGAGTTGCTGTGGGATCGTTCATCCGGTTGCTAATCAACCGGAATATCTGTCTTTGAATAGAGGTATTGCTGCCAAGGAAATTCTCTGAAGGGTGAGCCATTTCTAGCACCCTAGTTGTATTCAGAATCTGCTTAATAATAAAACCCTCTATATGCTGCACCGGTTTTCCCGCATTGGGTTTTTTTGCGGGGACAATTGTCCAAAAATAATGGTGTCCCTTGTGTTGTCTCAGTTTATTTCAGTTGTTGATTTGTATGTTTGTGAAGGCTGCAATTGTGTTTATTTCGAAGTTTATATTATTAAAAAACTTGTTAATGTAAGTAACAAGTAGGAGATAATAAACCAAATATTGTAGTAGGGGTTTTTGATGTATTAGATTTAGAATTTTTCACATGGTATCAGAGCGATTGCAGATCACAGGAGGACTGAAGACGCCAGTAGAAAAAATCTGAAAAATTTGCAGTAGAAGCAATTGTCCCAAGAGACAACGTTGTTCTAGAGTTGAAGCAGCAAGAGAAGAGGTGAGACAGTGCTTAGAGGGTGATGCAGAGGCTCACGCAGAGCCTGCGTCAGCATTTCGAGCCAAGGGAAGGGCCAACTTAGAGCTAGAAGATGTTCATGCAGAGCGACGTCATCCTTCTCAGCCAGGTGGGATTGACGCAGTTGGCCGAAGGAGCAGATTCAACCTCCGCTGTGATTACGCAGAGCTTGAAGTGCTCAGATTCTTCAGTTGTCGGGGCTAAGGGAGCTGTGCAGATTGTTATTTGAGGAGTTGATGGGACGCTGTTTCTGTTGGTGCAAAATAGTGTCTAAGGAGACGAGGTAGAGGGAAGAACTACCTCGATGGATTTCTAGCCAAGAAATTCAGATCTGAGTTGCAGTAGCAAAGGGGGATTGGAGATGAGTGATTCGACAGTTGGCCGATTTCCAGGAGGGAAGTCAAGACTCAGAGGGAGTCTAGAAGGGGAGCAGAGATGGCAGTGAACGGATTGAGGGACCATGACAGATTGGACGTGGCTTCCAATTTTTTCATCTGCAAGGGCAAAATCTTGGCAATGTTGGATAAACAACGCATCAAGGACTATGTCGTGAAAATCGTAGCTGTCCCAGTTGACCCAAATGCTAATGGGAAGTATGATGAGGCCGAGTCGAAGGAAAAATGCATGATCTTAGATGGGGTCAAGGATCATGTCATACCACATATCACTGAGAAGAACACAACAAGGGAGATGTGGAAGGTCGTGACCACCTTATATGAGGGCTCTTCTGTGCAGTGAAAGATGCTATTGGATAATCAACTAAGGTCATATCATATGCAGAAAGGAGAGGAGATAGATCACTTCCTCCTTAGGTTGCAAGGAATTCACGACCAACTTACTTCTGTGGGGTCTACACCGGATCCAGAGTTTATGGTCAGGACTGCTTTGAATGCAGTCTCCGAGGACTAGGAGACATGTGTCCAAAGCATCTTGGGCAGAGTGACTCTCCCCTGTTTGGAGAAGATGTAGGCAGCTCTACGACATGATGAGATAAAGTGGTTGACCAAGGCGGGGAGTAGCGGTAAAGGAGTTTGAGTCAAGAAAGAGGAGGAGGATGTAGCTCTAGCATCTGCGGGACAACAAGGGAAGAGGAAGAAGAAGGACATCTCCAAGGTCAAGTGCTTCAACTGTGGGGAGCTGGGACATTATGCATCTCAGTGCCCTAGGAAGAAAGGCAAGGGAGAAGCTTCCGATTCAAAGGCAGCTCCAGCTAAGGTGGAGGAGGATGTCGAGACTGATGACTATTGTTCCATGAGTGCTCATGCGCCTCTAGAGAAGAGGTGGGGTGACATAGTGCTGTAGTCAAAAGACTACAGAAGAAGGGAAGGATCCTGGAGGTGCCCAAACTCTTGGATCACATTCGGCTATGGGAGCCCTTAACGACAGTAGCATGATGACAGGTGTCGGGTGGAGCAAAGTGTGGAGGAGCAAAAAGGCAGGGTTAGAGTGTAGAGTTCTGTAGTAGCACAATAGAGTTTGCAGCAATGCGAGAGGCACAGAAGAGGTTGCAGCAACGCAGTGGCAGCAGAGGGAGCACGGGTTAGCAGTAGAGGTAGCTTCAGCATCACGAGGCTTCTAGACTGACCAGGATGTCAGTGGTTGGGAGAAGTATCAGTTACTTACTTCTCAGTAACTGAGTTACAATGCAGCAGTTAGCAGTGGCAGTGCTATGGGTAGCATGATGTAGCATGTTGAGAGGGAGTTGTAGTACAGATGTAGCAGCGGCAGTGGCTGTGTCACGTGCAACAGTACAGGAAGCAACAGTGCAAGGGATGTGAGGCAGCAGGCCAAGCATCAACACAAGTATCGAATTGGAGGATCACTGTGATGTTTCTATGGTGAAGCATTATTAGAGCACATTCCTCGGGAAGAGGGAGTGTTGATTTTTGGTAGCATCGGATGTGCTCTAGCCATGAAAATTGGTGGAGAGGCTAAGCCCCATGAGATCTCCAAGACCCAAAAATTGTTTGGGGAAATTCCATCCAGATGGAGAGATATTAAAATAATTAATATTTTTAATGAGACCCTAAGTCTAAACTTAGGAAAATTAAAATATTAATGTTTATTAATGTAATATGGGTGAGAAAGTTCTAAATAACGAGGATCAAGCCAGATCTTATCTTAGCCGTTGATTAGGGACTTAATCTCGACCGTTGAATTGTCAACAAGAAAAGTATAAGAGGAAGCTTTAGGGTTAGTTGGGGATACACAAAGAAACTTGAGAGATCAGTGAATTCGATTTTCTTGGGCATGGTTTGTCGAGGAAATCAAACAAGTGATTAGTTGCAGTGAGGGGCAGCTCGGCAGAAGGCCGAGGAATACATATCAGAGAGGCAGTAGAGCGCTGGAAGAGGCAGCATAGAGCCTAGGAAGGCTGACTCAGAGGCAACAAGTTTTGATGCAGAAGCTGAGGGTGCCAGCGCAGAGGATGCAGGAGGGCCATGATGCTGACTCAGAAGTCATAGAGGATGACGCAGTTGACGCAGAGGACTTCAGAAGTTGCGTTGAGGTGATCCAGTGGGACAGACTGAGAGTGGATTGGCTGACGCTGAGCCAGAGAGGGTGATGTAGTCCCTAAGAGGGTGACACAGTTCCAGAGAGTGCGTGGAGCAGCATTCGCTGTCTAGCACAAGGAACAACATGAGTTACTGTGGGATCGTTCATCTGGTTGCTAATCAACCGGAATATTCGTCTCCAGATAGAGGTATTGTTGCCAAGGAAATTCTCTGAAAGGTGAGCCAATTTTGACACCCTAGTTGTATTCAGAATCTGCTTAATAATAAAACCCTCTATATGCTGCATCGGTTTTCCTGCATTGGGTTTTTTTGCGGGGACGATTGTCCAAAAATAACGGTGTCCCTTGTGTTGTCTCAGTTTATTTTAGTTGTTGATATGTATGTTTGTGAAGGCTGCAATTGTGTTTATTTCGATGTTTATATTATTAAATAACTTGTTAATGTAAATAACAAGTAGGAAATAATAAACCAGATATTGCAGTAGGGGTTTCTAATGTATTAGATTCAGAATTTTTCACAAGGCAAAATGGTTGATCTTCAACGCAGTGAGAGATCACGTAGTGTCACATTGCCGACAAGGATACTGCACGACAGATGTGGGAAGCATTGGCTATGCTATATGAAGGATCTTTGGAGCAGTGAAAGATATACTTGGAGCAGAAAATGAGATCCACTTAAATGCAGAAGGGGAACAGGTCCGTTCCTAACGAAGCTTCAGGAAATCCGAGACTTGTTGGCAGTTGTGGGGTCAACACCTCAACCTACCGAAATGGTGAGGCTGGCCCTAAATTTAGTCTTTGAAGAATGGAAAGTGTTTGTCCAGAGTATCTTGGGCAGAGAGAGATTGCCAGATTGGGAAGGGATGTGGGCCGCTCATCAACAGGAAGAGATGAGGAGAGACTTAGTCAAGTGCAAACTTGATGGCAGCAATGACAATGGGACGAAGCCTAAGGAGGAGGAAGAGAATGCAACCCTTACATCTATAAGGGGCAACAGGAGTAGTGGAGAAAGAAGAAGGCTGTCTCAAAGATTAAATGTTTCCGGTGTGGTGAACTTGGTCGCTATGCTTTGTAGTGTCCTCTCAAGAAGAAGGACAAGGATGCGAAAGATGATGTGTACGCTGAAGCTGTAAAGATCGAGGAATATGAGTTTGCCATGGTTGCACAGATACCTCCAGGGGAGAGGTGGGGTGATCTAGTACTGTACTTCGAAAGAATTGCAGATGGGCAGGATCCTTGAGGAGTCCACCTCTTGGATCAATACCTTGCTACGGGAGCCCATATCAAAAGTAGCAGGATGGATCGGGTCAATCGATGCAGAGGAGTGTTAGAGTGACAGCCGCAGTGACTAGGAGCGCCAAAGACTGAGCAGCGCAAAGTAGAGTTGGTAGCAGTGCAGTTGGCATAGTGCAGAGTCAACAGCAATGCAGAGGCTTTAGAGGGTCAGCACAAAGACTAGCAACAGTCATAACTTCAGCAGCAGATCCATCATACTAAACACCTGTTCAGTAATTTTGGATGCTTTTCCATTACTGAAGCAGTAGCAACAACAACTGGAGAAGGTTGCAGTGCAGATGCAGTGTTGGTAGTGGTAGTGCCAACAACGACACAGATGTAGAACTTATGAGGGTTGCAGTAGAGATTTAGTGTTTGCAGTGGCAGGGTCAACAACAGTACAGATGCAACATTTGCGTAGTGGTTGATGAGCAGTGATGTTAGACATCAACAACGCAAAGTGAGATGTTACAGAGAAGGTTGATGTTTCACAAGTTGCATTACTAGAGCACATTCCTCTCTAAGAGGGAGTGTTGATTTATGGTAGCATCAGATGTGCTCTAAGCCTCAAATTTTGCAGGGAGGCTAGGACACATGTATTCCACAATACCTAGAAATCGTTTTGGGAAATTCCACTTGGAGACAGTTTTACTAAAATAATTAATTATTTTTATGGGTGCTTAAGTCTAAACTTAGGAAATTAAAATAACTAAAGGGTATTAATCAAGTTGAGGGTGAAACTTATAGAAGAAGACGAAGATCGAGTCCAGATGATATGAGCCATTGATTAGAATCTAATCTGGGCTGTTGATTATTGAACTGTAGGATTATAAGGACTTTGATGGGCATTTGGAAACACATCGGAGAGAGATCAAGAGATTGAATTTCTCAGAGGGTAGCGCAGCAGAAAGACGGATCTCCTCAAGGCTCTGCGCTGCCTCTGCCTCAGCCTGCGTTGCCTAGCGTAGCCTCTGCGTTGCCTCTCCCAGATCTCTCTCTGCCTCCTCTGCTGAGTATTCCTGGATTAGGAGAAACCTCCAACCGAAACTATCCCTGCCTCTCACTGCAAGAAATCACTTCGAACTTCTCTCTAGCAACTGTTGCACTACTCTCTTCAAAAATTCGATCTCTGATCTCCCAGTCGATGTGTTTTCCAAATGCTCATCTAGCCTCTTATAGTCCTCTAGTTGTGAACCAACAACCCATATTAGATTCTAATCAATGGCTCAGATCATTTTGGCTTGATCCTTGTCTTCTTCTAGAAGTTTCACAAACAGTTAGATTAATACCCTTTAATTATTTTAATTCCCTAAGTTTAGGCTTAAGCCTCCATTAAAAATAATTAATTATTTTAATAAACCTGTCTTCTGGTGAAATTTCCCAAAACGATTTCACGTTATTGTGGAATACATGTGTCCAAGCCTCCCGAGAAATTTCGAGGCTTAGAGCACATCCGTTGCTACCAAAAATCAACAACGATAACACCAACAATCCTCTGGGACCGAAGATTGTTACATGCACATCATAGACAAGCAAACTGTGATATTCGCACTTAACAACATTGCTAAGGGGAAATATCAAATTTTCCCAATCTTGGATAAATTTGCACTTGCACTGAGGGAATGTCGGTTTAGAGGTCCCACATGCATTTTTGAGTAAAGTGAAGCCCAAACATTAGAGGACGGAGGAGGAAAATCGAGCCACTAGTGGTACGTGGGGCCCACCCATAGAGAAATGTGGCCCACAAGGGAAACCTGCACTCATTCGAACAAGTTTAGTGGGGGAAAGTCGAGTTGGGCCCACATGGGCATTTTGGAGGCTCTTTGAGAAAAATAGGAAGAGGCACTCATTTTGGTCATTCATGATTATTTGAGAATTGTCTTAGACTAGCACGCTTTCGCTGAAGCTATGCCTACAAGTGCTGTTTAGCACAAGAGTGTTTCCGAGTAGAAATCTCAACCCTTGCTTATATGGACTTCGAGTGCCAGCCCAAGGAGGGAGTCTCATCCATTCCAGTTCGATCCAGGAGCAGTGAAATGCGAGTTTGAGGGAGGTTCCAGCAGCAGCAGAGCAGGCACTGCATAGTGCTTGGAGGACTCACACTTGGGGGTTGAGGAGAGAAGGGAGTTTGGGGCTAAAACTTGAGGAGGAGTCCTGTGAGGAGTTTTGTTGGTGATTGCAACCATTTTGGGGGTTTTTAGCAGTAGGATTGTCAGGTGGGTCGAATTTCCTAGCAGCAGTGCCATTGAGGGAAATTGGGCTGAAATTCCTTGGTCAACAATCGAAAAATTCCTTTATTGGGTTATTCTGGGTATTTGGTGGAAAGCCCGGGGTTAATTTCCTAGAATTTTCTAAGCACCAGAGGAGGCCTAACAACTATTCTACACAACCAACAACTAATTTTCTGGGCATTTTAGCGTAGAGCCAAAGGAAGACCAACTAGTACGCTTGGGGGACTTCATATTCATCACTTGGGCTTGGGCTTAGCTAGCTTGACTTGGGCAAGCCCAGGTGCATACTTTCCAAGCATCCACTGTAACTTCATGCTTTATCAATAAAATGGCTCAACAACGCAATTTTTTGCTTTATTTGGTGTTCTGATGTTTGAGTAAATTTTCTATGTTTATGTCTATGCATGCTTTGTTTATTATTGTAAATTTTCCTTAAGGATATTACAATGGTATCATAGCTCATAGGCTTGACTCAGCCTTTGGGGAGCAGCATCAGTCTATGAGACCAAAAGACCAACAAAATGTAACTTACAGGAGGCACAGGTACAAAAGAAGACAGAGGCAACTACAAATCACCCCAGAACCAGAGGTTGCTGAACCAGGGGTCGAAAGGCCAAACATGGTGGATAACTAGGGTGGTACAGAGAGTAAAGAGGAGAAGTTTGCCCTAACTTTTGTCAAGGCTGTGCAGGATTTGTCCGAAGGTATTAAGGAGCTGAGGCAAAAAAATTGCAGTAACAACAAGGGCAAAGCGATTCAAGGAGAATTCCAAATTGGTGAGGGCTCCGGTACTTTGCATCACCAAGGGGGTCATGGCCCGAACACACCCCTCATTACCAGCACATCACCTTGGTCCACGATTCCTACATTTATAGCATCTGACGCTGGAGGGCCAGAAGGGCAAGAGGAGATGCCCATGGGGATATGTAGAGTATCAATCATATGGGCCTGAATTTAGAGAGGCCATTAACTTCAAGGACTTTTGTCAGCTGAAAGGTAATTACAGGGGAAAGGGACAAGGTGGAGGAAGCGACACTCATGGCACCAATTTACAGTGCACTGTGAAAATTTCGAAAGCTGGAATCCTATTGCAGCAGCTGGAAATTATTCTGCTAATTGTTAATTGAATTTAACAATTTATTTACTATTTCCTACAGTGAATACTGAACGACTCACACTGCAATCTACACAAATAAAACTGTGGAAGAATAAATGTTGGAAGAAATGCTAGCACACATAAATTTACACAACTATTATTGGACAAATGTCTCAGGAAAAAGCCAACTTGGGAAAATTGGTGCAACAATGAGGGTTTTATTTATTATGCATTAGTGAAATCTAAGTACAGCTATGGATGCCCAACTGACAATCTATTAAATTATGGTATGTTCTATGATTAGAGCAATTTACTTCAATTCTTCTTATTATCCCAATGTCAATTCTCACATTAACATATAAGTAAAATGCTGATAGAACATAATGTTGGAAATAATACTGAGAGGGGGGGGGGGGGGGGGTGAATCTGTATTTACAAATCAATAACTTTTTCATTAAAACAGTGCGAAACACGCATATGGATTTCCAAATGAATTCATTGATTGATTGAACAACAATACTCAATAATAATACAAAGATATTTACAAAGATAGAAACATCCAGTTTCTATGTAAAGAATTAGTTTCATCTAAGAAACTGCTAAAAGAATAAAAATAGCAACAGCTACAAGAATGAGCATTAAACTAAAATAGTATTATTCTAATACCCTCCCTTAATGCTCAATCTATTACAACACCAATAGACCCCCTGAATTTTACAAACTTATCAGGACCAAGAGGCTTGGTGAAGATGTCGGCAGGCTGCTCTGTTGTGGGAACATATCTCAACTGAACGGATCCGTCTTCAACAAGCTGGCGAATGTAGTGGCAATGAGTTTCCACATGTTTTGTTCGTTCATGAAAGACAAGATTTTTGGCAAGTTTGAGCACTCCCTGATTATCACAAAACAAGGAAGTAGGACCTGTTTGGGAAGCATGCATATCTGCAAGCATACGTCGAAGCCAAACTGCCTCACAGGATGCCTTAACTGCTCCTCAATACTCTGCTTCGGTTGAAGAGAGAGCCACGACTTGCTGCTTCTTACTAGTCCAGGTGACAACACCAGATCCTAGACTAAACACATACCTAGCAGTAGATTTACGATCATCAACCGAACCGGCCCAGTCAGAATCTGTGTAATCACTGAGTATAGGATCGGAACTGCGAGTGTAGAGGAGTCCATAATCATAAGTGCCACGCACATATCGTAGTACACGCTTGGCTGCTATCCAATGATCAGCTTTAGGAGCAGACATGAAGCGGGAAATGTAGCTCACTGCAAAACTGATGTCGGGTCTGGTGGCAGTAAGGTAGATGAGACTGCCTACTAATTGCCTGAATAAAGTTTCATCCACAGGAAGAGATGATGACTGAGCTGAGAGTTTGAGTCCTGGTTCCATAGGAGTCATGGCTGGTTTGCAATCCTGCATTCTGAACCTGTCCACAAGATTTTTGGCGTACTTGGACTGAGAGAGAAAGATGTGATTCTCAGTCTGCCAAACTTCAACCCCCAGACAATAGTGAAGAAGTCCCAAGTCTGTCATATCAAAGGTTCTGCATAAGTCTTGTTTGATCCCATGGATCAAATGTGCAGAGCTTCCAGTAATGATAAGATCATCTACATAGACAACCACAAACAAGATATCATTACCAGTATGCTTGATATACAGATTTGCATCAGATGGGCTCCGCTGAAAACCATGATCTGTCAGGTAATGATCAATTTTCATGTACCAAGCCCGAGGAGCTTGTTTCAATCCATAGAGAGCTTTAGCTAATCTACATACTTTCTGTTCTTGACGTCAATCTTAAATCCTGGAGGTTGTATCATGTAGACTTCTTCCTGTAAGTCACCATTTAGGAAAGCACTTTTTACATCCATCTGATGAACTTTCCATTTAAACTGAGCTGCTAGGGCAAGGACAAGCTGTATGGTACTCATTTTTGCTGTAGGAGCAAAAGTCTCCTCATAGTCAATGCCTTCCTTTTGTGAGAATCCTCGAGCAACAAGACGAGCTTTATACTTGTCTAGAGTTCCATTGGCTTTGTATTTCACTTTATATACCCATTTGCAGCTAATAGGTTTTTTTCCTTCAGGAAGATCAGAAAGGGTCCATGTGTGATTTTTCTGAAGACTTTGGAATTCAGCTTCCATAGCCTGTTCCCACTCAGATATACCCTTAACCTCTAAGTAAGTTTGAGGCTCAAAGATACTGTGTAGATTAGCCATAAGAGCAAAGTTGACTGTAGACTGCTGTTTGCTCTTATGTCTAGAAGTTCGTCCTTCAAGGAGTTCATCATCCCTGAGATCACCAATGGTTTTAGCCCACCATTTTGGCCGAGAAGAAGAGGAACCAATATCAGGAGGGGAAGGAGAAGGTTCAAAAACAATAGGAGCAGCAAGAGAAGGGTTATTCTCCAGAGAAAGTTCAGGTAGTGTATTATCAAACACTGATGCTGCATCATCCCTCCCATCAAGTGGGCTTACTGGAAGAAGAACACTGTGTGGCTGATCCTTAGACAACTGCTCAGAAGACGAAGACTGAAAGAAGCTTCTGTCTTCATCAAATACCACATCCCGACTGAAGCTAAGACGACCAGTGGCTATATCTATTAGTCTGTAAGCCTTGTGATGATCACTGTACCCTGTCATCATGAGTTTCTGGCTTTTGGAGTCCAACTTAGAGCGCTTAGCAGTTGGAATCCGAACATATGCAATTGAGCCAAAAACTTTGAGGTGACTGATCTTCGGCTTACGACCAGACCAAACCTCTTCGGGAGTCTTCCCTTTAACAGCTTGAGTAGGTGATCGGTTAAGAAGATAAACAACAGTAAAGACTGCTTCAGCCCAGAATTTGTTTGGAACATTCTTGTGTTGTAACATGGAGCGAGCCATTTCAACAACCGTGCGGTTGCGGCGTTCAACAACACTGTTCTGCTGAGGAGTGTATGGAGTAGTGAACTGGCGCTTTATGCCATTAGTATCACAGAAGTTAAAAAAAACAGAAGAGCAAAATTCCCCCCCGTTATCTGTCCTAAGAGTCATGATATTACAGCCAGACCCTTTTTCAACTGAGGTTTTAAACTTCTGAAAGATACTAAATGCATCAGATTTATTTTTGAGAAAATATACCCACATCTTTCTACTGAAATCATCGACAATAAGCAAAAAATATTTGCAAGCAGTGATAGAAGATGTATTCATAGGACCACAAATATCAACATGAATTAACTGGAGTACCTTAGATGCGCGCCAAGATTCTCCATTCGTGAATGAAGACCGATGTTGTTTGCCAGATTGACAGGCGCCGCATACGCCCAACTGCTGAATCTGAATGTCAGGTAATCCTGACACAAGTCCGTCCCGAGAAAGCTGAGAAAGATACTGCATGTTGAGGTGCCCATATCGCTGATGCCATAGAGTGCTGATGGGAGAAATACGAGCTGCTAGAGCTACTTTTGGAAAATCACCAGTGTCAATAAGCCTGTATAAGCCATGATCTTCTAAGCCAACAGCAATTGTAAGACTAGTCTCCCTGTCGATAATAGAGCATTTGTGTGCACTGAATACTACATCAAGTTGAGGAGAGTTCCTCATAATCTGACTGACAAACAACAGATTAATTTCCATCCCAGGAACATAGTACACATTTAGGAAGATAAGTGTGCGTCCACCAGACTGGATTTGAACTGTACCTCTGCCATCTACTGTGTATTTTTCACCTACACCAAATACTACTGAATCACTAAAAGGTGAGAAGTCAATAAACCATTCACGCCTGTGAGAAAAATGGCGTGATGCACCAGAGTCAATGTACCAGGCAGATGATGGAATATGATCTGAAGACCTTTTAGCCACAAAAGCATAAAAGGCAGAATCTGTCTGCTCAGAATGTTCTGCAACATTTGTTGTCTGATGAAGTCCTCCCTGTTTCTTCTGTTCAGAAGCAATTCCCTGTCGGCAATCTTTCTTCATGTGGCCGAACTTGTGGCAGTAATTACACTGCACATTTTTCTTCCTAGCAGGATCAAAAGACTAAGAAGAACCTTTCTGCTAAAAGGACTGAGATGACTGATATTTGGCAGCAAAAGCATTTTCTGAGGATGCTGATGCTGCACCACTACCAAACTGTTGTTTCCATCGATCCTGCTGCATGAGTTTGGTGCATAACTCCATAAACTTTAGATCAACATTAGTGGCAGTAATGTTTAGTGTTTCGATGAAGTGCTCATAAGATTGTGGTAGACTTTTCAGAGTGATGACTACCATATCTTCTTCCTCCATGGTGCGTCCAACGGCTTCGAGCTGATCTCGAATGTCTTTAATCTTGTTTAGATGTTCCTGTAAAGACATATGTTCGTCCATCATGATGGAGAACAACTGATTTTTGAGAAAGAAGGCTCTGCTCTTGTCGGATGTCTCATGTAGTTCCTTCAGTTGTTGCCAGATCTCAGCAGCTGTCTTGCCAGAGGGAATCTGTGGTAACTGATCATCAGCGACAGAGAGCTTGAGGAGCATAACTGCCTATCGATTTCTATCATCAAATTTATCTTGATCGGTGCCAGGTGTACCAGGACGGAGCTCTTTGTTAAGAACGAGTTGGTCAAGACGCCTATATTAAAAAATGGTTAACATTCTCTGTTTCCAGATGTTATAGTTTGTGCCATTGAAGCATTGGCTACCTTCCAGCATTAGATTGGTTAGTGAAGCCATCTGTTTGTTTCCCAAGAAAATAATAATGAGATCTGACTGATTTGAACAGAATCTGATAGATGCTGGTATATAAAAAAAATAATCCGAATTTTGCTCTTTGAGGAAGAAATACCAAATGCTGCTTCTACCACACAGGATTGAACTTGAGAAGCACTGTTTTACTTAGGATAACCACTGAAAAAAAATTCTAAAAGCCCACAACACTGTAAAGAAATGTTACTATGTACCATAAAAAAAATCTGGGAACGAGGCTTGACCTAAATACCCAGATGTTTGAAAAACTGATCTCTTGCTTTCTTATCGCTAGAAATTGATCCGGGTGAATGACTCAGCAAATAACTAAACCATTGTGCAATATCACTAGCCTTGATATCTACGGATTTTTTGGTGGCTGTGTGGACTTTTGGCATAGAGAAACTAGACGCAGGTATACGCAATCCTCTGGTATATATGTTCTTGGAGGCGTATATAGTCATCCGTTGTTACCGTGACGTGGAGGCACACAAAAAAACATTCACGGGTAACAGTTCATAACCATCGGTGCGCTGTTCGAACTACGCCATAAAGTTTCGGTTCGCTGTTCACTTGCAAACGCGCTGTTACTGTGACATGGAGGCACAAAAAAAATTCACGGGTAACAGTTCATAATTATCGGTCCGCTGTTCGAACCACGCCAAAGAATTTTCGGTCCGCTGTTCGAACCACGCCAGAGAATTTTCGGGTAATCGTTCAACTATATTCTGAAATAGGTATATTCGTTGGTCATATTTCAATATCAAGATGAATATCAAGATGCTGCAGGTCGACAATCAGCTTAAGGACGGCCGAATCCTTGCTGAGTTCTACAAAACCCTTGCCGAGCATAAAATTCTTTCGAACTTAGAACGGGTCGAGGAGTCTATGAATTGGATCTTGGTGCAGGGAATGATGCGGACGTCTCTGACGCCTCCTCTGCGTCCTTCCAATTAGGTCACTCGAACTATGATGTGATCTGCAGGTTCATGAATTCCCGTGGACATTAACTTGACGTTAAATCACTGGATCTGACTCGGATGACACCGGCGGCACGTGGTGTGTTGGTTGATATTATTTTGCTGGTTGAAAGTTGGAGATTACATAAACTGTTCTTGCGGGCGAGGACTGAGAGGAGTACTACGAGAACGAGAGCTCCACTGTAAAAAATAATTTGAAGACCGAGAGAAACAGTGCCACGATCTCAGCGATCTTGAATTGCGCGTCCACAACTTAATCCGCAGCTTTAAAACAGAAAAATTTCGATGGCAAACTGAATCGATTCTAACATCGATACTAGCAAAACGAAAGTGGCGCTACACAGATTGCAGCCCAAAAAAAATTAAACCCGTTGAAGAATTCTTTCGAATGATCCCCTTGTGTATCGAGATAGACGACTGTAAGCTTTTATCACAGTGAGCAGAGCCGAAGCTAAGACTCAGAGAAGGCTATCTGGCTTACAGAGGACTTGACCTTAGAAAGGAATGACAGAAAGAATTCAAGAGATTAAAATGCAGAGAGAATAAACTTCTCAATAAATCTCTTTTTCTGGCTCTGATACCATAAAACAATGCGAAACACGCATATGGATTTCCAAATGAATTCATTGATTGATTGAGCAACAATACTCAATAATAATATAGAGATATTTACAAAGATAGAAACATCCAGTTTCTATGTAAAGAATCAGTTTCATCTAAGAAACTGCTAAAAGAATAAAAATAGCAACAGCTACAAGAATGAGCATTAAACTAAAATAGTATTATTCTAATATTCATTTCCTTAAATCAAATTTATATACGCCACTTCAGTGAAGGGAACTTGCGTGTGCACGCAATTGTTCTTAAGGTAACCAACATATATCCAGTGAAATTATGATTTAGTTAATTCATCATATTTTGATCTTTAATCAGTGGATCAGTACTTTATTAAACATTAAACAGTAACCATGTGCAGTAATAACAGAATAAACCATCACACATAAGCGATACACATGAACACCAAGATTTAAGGTGGAAACCTAATGTGGGTGAAAACCACCTGCTGCTGTTGTCTCTGTCTTCTTCTAATAATAAGAAAATCTGTTTACAATCTTGTACTAGTGCAGACTCATACTAGTACGCAGGCACCCACCTACAGAAGGCTACAACCTTCTCTCATTCTCCAGCTTTTTTTTGGAAGGGAGATGCAACCCCCTAGTTCTTGTACTAGCCGATATATTTGCTAGTACGTGGGCTTCAACCTACAGAAGGCTACAACTTTCACTCGTTCTCTAGCTGCTACTGGAAGGGAGCTACAACCCCCTACTTCTTGCACTAGCTGATATATTTACTAGTACGTAGGCTTCAACCTACAGAAGGTTACAATCTTCACTCATTCTCCAGCTGCTACTGGAAGGGAGCTCCAACCCCCTGATCAAATCACCAGCCACTATTGGCAGGAGCTTCGACTTCCTCACTGAAGGCTCCAACCCTCAGTATCCTCGAGGGACCACGTTTCATAAATTTTCACATTGGATGCTCCTGGTACACAACAACACTATATGTAGGCCACATTTCATCAAATTTTCACATTGGACCCATTGGTAACATTGAAGCTCAAATTCAATCACCACTGCAATACATCTGCATCAACCAATCACTGAAACTCAATCATCAATCTCTAATATAACTGAAATCCAATCATCAATCTTTGAATCAATCAATCTCTGAAACCTCTGACATAAAACAATCACTGAACAACTAAATCAAACAATCACTGGACCTCTGACACAACTGAATCAACCATTCATTCAAACTTAATCAAATTCAACCAATCAACTGAAACAGATAGATCATTGTAACCAATACACAGATCTGAACCCAGAACATTGCATCATCATTCAGAACCAACAGTAACCTCAAAAACCATGCATCAGAGTGTATACGCTACTTGGATGAACCCAAACTGTGTGTATACGCTACTTCCATTAATAAAACCTGCATATACCTTCGAAACTACTGCAAATATAAACTTTTGAATGAAGTCTGTACCAACCAGCAATATACTGAACATCGACTGTCAACTTACAAAGCTTTACACAGGCAACAACAGAGATCACTTCTTCTCACTTATAAAATCAATCAATCAAATACCAGCCTCCTTATGCATTCAATTTTATGTTCAGATCTAAGAAAACTTCATTGACAAACAACAGTAAAACAACATCATTGATCTGATAGATCGGTCATCTTGAACATCAAGATTTTCTTTTGCATATGCTACTTGGAAGAGCCGAACTAGTGTGTGTACGCATCTTCACCAAAGCAAACCAACGTATAGATCTGCAAATACTTACTTATAACTTCGCTGCAATTCCCGACTTCAGACATACCCATATCATCACATATAAAGGATAAAACATATGTTAGCAATCAGATCTAGCCCATCCATTATCAGATCACATAATGATAAGTCATTATGATCTTGATCCATCATTAGATCTCATCCATGATCAAATGCTCAGGTGCATATTTAGTCTAGATCAAGCAAAGCATCAGAAACCCATAACATGCATATTTGCTTTTGATATAACACTTTATAAGATATTCAATACTTGTGCACTTATCCCTTTGATCTTCTCCTCCTTACAGATCCTTTGTCAATACCTCGGACCAAAACCACTTAGGACCAATACCTTGGACCAAATACTTAGGGTCAATACCTCGAACCAAATACCTCAGACTAAATACCTCAGACCAAAACCTTGGTTTTCCAACATTTATGCGCTTTTCCTCCTGAGAGAGTGCGTGTATATGTATACGCTCTTTTTGTTTTGTGGACCAGCGTGTATACGCTGTTTTGCCTAAGTGGACCTACGTATATTTCTTAAACTATTTTACATCAACCTTTTCCTTTACATTCTTTATTCTGATTAGTAGACCTAAGTTCCATCTTTCTGTTCTTCTGTACCAATGTCTTGTTACTCCTGAATAGACTCGTTACATTGTAATTTGCCATATTACTTCTGAAATGATTCCTTTGAACTACCATGCATTCTGTCACATCTGATATCTCTCTTATAGATTCATCTAGTTACGTAGATTCATCTAGTTACTATATGCAAGTGAGTTGTTCTGCTACAAGTGGGTTGCCATCAAGTACAACACATGTATCATAATGCTAACAATCTTTCCTTTGGACTTGATGGCAACCATGTTGGTGTTGATTATTGCACGCTGTAGAAACTGTTAGAGATAACAAGCAACACCAAAATACTCTCCCCCTTTGACATCAAGGGCAAAGGGTGGACCAAGATATTCTCCCCCTTTGATATGAAGATTGTCATATCTGAATAGTTGAATATAAACATTGATCATGCTCCCACTAGGCACATGCTGAATTCTCTGATTAAACTCTTCCTTTGTACATGATGCAATGGACTAAACATTCCATGATCCCTCTGAGCACATGCAGAGTCTACAAAAATATTTTCCAAAAGAATAACATGGCTCTATAACTCAACTATGTGAGTTTGACCTTCCTATCACTAATGACTCATACATAACATCAATCTCGCAACCAAGTGGGGATATACCAAATTTGACTCATCCACCCAACCAAGTAGGGATATGCCAATTGTTTATACATGACTGAAATATAACAATTATTACATCATTCTTCCCATGCATAGTGGGGGTACAAATTACATCCCATGACCAAAAAGGACTCATTAAAAAGACTACGACAGACAGAGACATATTATTACATCATGGGCCTTTATATGACCTTTTCATCGAGTGATATACATGACATTTATAACAAAGACCAAAGATCTAAACAAGACTATGATAGTCATCAGCAACTATCATACACCATATATGATCTGCACCATAAGCATCTGTCAACAACATCCAGACCCGCAACCTGTATATGTCCATCATCAGTTTCGAAGATATGACAAAGTAAATATCATCAAACTGTGACAAAGTATGTTGTATATAGATATCAACTCATCCTCTTGATCTCATCAAGATCAACTTGCTTCGTTTCCTTGGTAGAAAGAGCCTTATCATAACCTTCCATGAATCAACTAAGCATATGTCATATCTCCAAGCAGTAACACAAAAACATTCACATCATATCAAATGTATGTGAAAACACCATAGTCATAATCTATGATCATAACATCATCATCAAGAATTGCATGACATTTCCACAAGAACCCTCAATATATCAACCATGTATCATCACTAGGAAACATCCCATATTTGATAAGCATCAACCATGATAATCAACATATGTGAGTGTCACACCTGTTATCATAAAGTAAGAAGTCATCATCATTATATGACTAAGTAAGCCATGTCTCCAAATAGATATGTCTTCATGGAATTTGTAACAACACCATTCTCTTGGCCAACCAACAAGATTTATCAATATGCAACTTAAGTAATCATCCATGTATCCAGCATAATGTGTATCCGTCAAAGAGATAGCAATATGTAGCTAGCAAACCATTAGCTCATAGTTATTTGTCAAGCTTTCTTGATACTAACAACAGCAACAATCCTCAACCTCGTGAGAGACAAGAACTATAGGAATCCTGCATCATAAATGCACCATATGAACTTTATGCATCTTTGAAGGCATGATGACAACAACATAAAAGAAATGAGTGACTCATTGTCAAATAATGAAGTTGTTTACTCAAGCTTTGTACTTCTTCTTGTCCTTATGAAGATCACCATGTAAGCAACATATATGTAGTGTATGCATCATAAAAAAGGTTATCCACAATCATCCATAAATATGATCTGAATAACAATTATGTGGCTCAAGCAATATAAGTATCATCTGAGATTTCATCATAGGAAACTCATGTCTGCAGTGTAGCATGATGTATCATTTAAATACTTCAATAACATAAGTACCAAAGACTTCTAATCGTAATGCCAACAATGCATTTTTAGAAGTATAGCATATTCTCCCCTTGAACTTGTGCCAACTGTTCACTATCAGATCTAATCATTGCATATATCGATAAGGATCATCAAGGCATCATCATCAACAACTTATGAGGGTCAAAATCACTTCTACATATTATCAACAGACTATAATCATCATCAATCAGAACAGGAAAGATAATTGATAATTGACTGAACCCTATCAGACCCCTTTACCTGAGTTTGTGCCATCGCTTCTTCATCAAACCAACATATACGCGACTATGCAGCTTCTAACTCGCGTATATACACGACTTGTCTTCATTATAACTGCGTATGAAAATTAGAGCACTGAAATTTCATACTTTTAGTTCCTCCTGAGTCTGTTCTATATGTATACTGAGCTATGCCACATATTTATGACTGTACTTCCTACTTCTTCCATACCTTGGAGTGTGATGTTGTTTGTTCCTTTTGGTATGTTGGCCAAAATTTGCTCCTGCATTCTTTTGCTATATGCCCAAACTTGTTACAAGCATAACATCTTATATGTTTCATATTTCGTGTAAAGTAGTCAATGGCTTTGTGACCAAACATATTGCAATTGAAAAACAATATCCCTTAAAGTACCTGGAAGTTGATGATCTTTTTTGTGTGACGGTTATTAGCTTGAACCATTCTACTTCTGCATCTTGCTGCAACATGTCGAAAATTATGACATACAAAACATTCGACATTATTGATCAGAGGAAAGAACTGATTATCACTTCCATAGTTAGGAGTAAATGATTTTCTTTGAAATCTTTCTTTCCTTGGTTGTTGATGGGGTTGACCTCTTATCTCCTTGTTGAGCATTTCAGATTTTGCATTAGCGTTCCCTGCCTCATCTTGTGAACTAGATTCACCTTCAACAGTTTCATGAAAACCAAGACCAGATTTGATGATAGGAGACCTTTGACTACTAAGAATATTATCCAAAATCTTAGTACTATCTTGAAATCGTAAAAGTTTATTATTTTTTTCTAATTTACCTTTTAGGATATTTACCTCAACCTGATATTTCTCTTCCTTTTCAAGATAATGCTTCTTCATGATTTCTTCAGCTTTTCTTCCTTCTTCCACTTGTTGCCTTAATTCGAGAACTTCATTTTCTTGTTCTTCAAATGCTCGGAGTAGTTCTTCACTCTGCTTATTTGAATTTTTGAGATCTTCTTTTAGAGAAACGATCATAGCTTCAAGACCTTCACAGTAGCTGGTTCTTTCTATAAGTTACTTGGTTGTTGTGTCCTTTTCATTCACCTCATTTCTCAAAGATGTCACTTCATCCTGCAGCCTTTGACTTTGATCTTCCTTTTCTTTGTACTGCTTCTTTATTTTGTTTCCTTCCTCCAACTGGGCTTTTAACTTGGTAACTTCTTCTTTGTAGGCACATTCCCTTTTATCAATTAGATCTTTTTGATCTCTAATTGTGTCTGTGAGCTTTTTAAATTCTGACTCTATTTGATTTCTTTCTCTTTCACCCATATGAGCAAATTCAGTTGTTTCACTGTCACTTTCATTATCTTCAAATGAACAAAGAAATGTATGACCAGAGGACAACAAATTCATACCTGATAGTTCTTTTGCTTGTTCATCATCATTCTAAGGTGATTCTGAATCTGAAGAGTTGCTTCACATAAAGGCCAATCGTCTCTCCCACTGTCATAGTTCCTTTGAGATGTCTTCTTCTTTAGCTTCTTTTCCATTGTTTCTACGGATCTCCTTCAAGCGGTCAAGCTTTTGTCAAAGGACCTACTCTGATACCAATTGTTGGAAATAATTCTGAGGGGGGGGGGTGAATCAGTATTTACAAATCAATAAACTTTTCATTTCCATAATCAGATTTATATACGCTACTTTAGTGAAGGGAACTTGCATGTGCACGCAATTGTTCTTAAGGTAACTAGCGTATATCCAGTGAACTTATGATTCAGTTAATTCATCATATGTTGATCTTTAATTAGTGCATCAGTACTTTATTAAACATTAAACAGTGACCATGTGCAGTAATAATAGAATAAACCATCACACATAAGCAACACACATGAACACCAAGATTTAAGGTGGAAACCTAATGTGGGTGAAAACCATTTGTTGTTGTCGTCTCTGTCTTCTTTTAATAATAAGAAAATTTGTTTACAATTTTGTACTGGTGCAGACTCATACCAGTACGCAGACATCTACCTGCAGAAGGCTACAACCTTCTCTCGTTCTCCAACTTCTTCTGGAAGGGAGCTACAACCCCCTAGTTCTTGTACTAGCCTAAATATTTACTAGTACGTAGGCTTCAATCTACAAAAGGCTACAACCTTCACTCGTTCTCCAGCTGCTACCAAAAGGGAGCTCCAACCCCCTGATCAAATCACCAGCCACTATTGGCAGGAAGCTTCGATTTCCTCACTGAAAGCTCCAACCCTTAGTGTCCTCCAGGGACCACGTTTCATAAATTTTCACACTGGATGCTCCTGGTACACAACAACACTATATGTAGGCCACGTTTCATCAAATTCTCACACTGGACCCATTAGTAACATTGAAGCTCAAATTCAATCACTACTGCAATACATCCATCAAATACATCTGCTTCAACCAATCACTGAAACTCAATCATCAATCTCTGATATAACTGAAACCCAATCATCAATCTTTGAATCAATCAATCACTGAAACCTCTGACATAAAACAATCATTGAACAACTGAATCAAACAATCACCGAACCTTTGACACAACTGAATCAACCATTCATTCAAACTTAATCAAATTCAACCAATCAACTGGAACAGACAGATCACTGTAACCAGTACATAGATTTGAACCCAGAACACTGCATCATCATTCAGAACCAACTGTAACCTCAAAAACCATGCATAAGAATGTATACGCTACTTGGTTGAACCCAAACTGCATGTATACGCTACTTCCATTAATAAAACCTGCACATATCTTCAAAACTACTATACTGTCAACTTACAGAGCTTTACACAGGCAACAATAGAGATCACTTCTTCTCACTTATAAACTCAATCAATCAAATACCAGCCTCCTTATGCATTCAGTTTTATTTTCAGATTTAAGAAGACTTCATTGACAGATAACAGTAAAACAACATCACTGATCTGATAGATTAGTGATCGTTGAACATCAAGCTTTTTTGTTTCATACGCTACTTGGAAGAGCCGAACCAACGTGTATATGTATCTTCACCAAAGCGAACCAGCGTATAGATCTGCAAATACTCACTTATAACTTCGCTGCAATTCCCGACTTCAGACATACCCAGATCATCACATATAAAGGATAAAACATGTGTTAGCAATCAGATCTAGCCCATCCATTATCAAATCACATAATGATAAGTCATTATGATCTTGATCCATCATTAGATCTCATCCATTATCAAATGCTCACGTGCATATTTAGTCTAGATCAAGCAAAGCATCAGAAACCCATAACATGTATATTTGCTTTTGATATCTCACTTCATAAGATATTCATTACTTGTGCACTTAGCACTTTGATCTTCTCCTCCTTATATAGTTAGATCCTTTGTCAATATCTCAGACCAAAACCACTTAGGACCAATACCTTGGACCAAATACTTATGGTCAATACCTCCGACCAAAACCTTGGTTTTCCAACATGTACACGCTTTTCCTCCCGAGAGAGTGCGTGTATACGTATATGCTCTTTTTGTTCTGTGGACCAGCGTGTATACGTTGTTTTGACTAAGTAGACTTGCGTATACTTCTTAAACTGCTTTACATCAACCTTTTCCTTTACATTCTTTATTCTGATTAGTATACCTAAGTTCCATCTTCCTGTTCTTCTGTACTAATGTCTTGTTACCTCTGAATAGACCTTTTACACATTGTAATTTGCCATATTACTTCTGAAGCGATTCCTTTGAACTGCCATGCATTCTGTCACATCTGATATCTCTCTTGTAGATTCATCTAGTTACGTAGATTCATCTAGTTACCATATACAAGTGAGTTGTTCTGCTGCAAGTGGGTCGCCATCAAGTACAACACATGTATCATAATGCCAACACATAAATAAAATCGACAGAAGACAAGCCAAGACAAGAGACACAAGATGTGGCAGCTAGCCAGGACAAACCGCAATGTGGGGAAACCCTTTGATCAATTCTTCTATAATTCAACAGAGATAGAGAGATAGTACAATATCACAAATCTGTGATTTATAACAGCAACAACATAAATCAAATCAACAAGGTCAAAGGTGGTAAAATAGCTCACCAATGAGAACTCAGCCTCCAACAAGAAAACATAGGAGAACTCAGCCTCCAACAAGAAAACCTAGGAGAACTCAGCCTCCAATAAGAAAACCTTGGAGAACTCAGCCTCCAACAAGAAAACCTAGGAGAACTCAGCCTCCAATAAGAAAACCTAGGAGAACTCAGCCTCCAACAAGAAGTATGTGCAGCTCAAAATAGTCAAAGAAAGATGGTCAAATCAGCAATGAATGCTACAACAAATTGCAGCCAGCCCTAACCAGTCAATGTCGTCCCAAATCAACTCTCCAAAAGTCAACGCAGCACTTCGTCTAGCCTAGGAGAGGCTGCTCATGCAAAGCCACAGTCAAAGAAGGTAAGACGCTAGTCGAAGGCCTAAATCACCCCAAGCAAGATGTCTGTACCTTTCTGTGTCCTCACTGCCCTAACTGCATCCTCTCACAATGATGCCCTAGCTACGTCCTCTTTTCTTCGTATACCCAAGAGACAAGGAGAGAGAAAATATGTGAGGATGAGATGCGTGATCTAATGCCTCAAGGTCTCCTCTATTTATATCCCATGTTGAGGTTTAGCGGGGGGTGTGCAACACTATTTTACATGCTGGCCGACCTTGACAAATGGTCAAGAAATACAAATAAATTGA
>APFE030463152.1:124467-139684 GCA_000404065.3 Pinus taeda | reverse complement strand
AAGGTTTCATTTAGTCTTTAATTTTGTTTTATTTGAAAAATATAAAAAATATTATTTTGGGAATTTTTTTGCCAATTTCAGTCTTGGCTCAAGAATTTCTTATGTTTTATCGTTTCTGCTGAGGCTAAAATTTTGATGTGGGAATTAATGTTTAACATGCTTTGATGTTCATTTGAAGATTAACTACATGAATGTGATCTCTAGTTAGCATTTTACGTGGTTGAAGCACTTTATCTTTCGAGATTTCAATTGCTGAAGTATCATTGAGTCATTGAGCATTTATTGATTATCTCGCATGTGGTAAAAGTTAATCTTTGTTGTTTGATGGTAAAACGATTGTTAATGAGTTCATACCTCTGCAGCGTTTGATAAATCGTTTAATCATTTATTTTATAAGGCACTGGTCTATTAGCTTAATAATATCAATTTAGTGCTTGTTTCCTCGTGTTTCCCAACCCAACTGGTCCCCAGTTGGCCATTCATTATCCCATAGAGTCTACCCCCCTTAGCTGCGGGAGACAGGCTTAAACAGAGAGATCGGGGATTAGGGTGACAACCCCCAGGATGAGCGTTGTCGTGACAATCTGTGCGACAACACGTCTCACACGCTGGCCTCTCCTGGCTTTGCGCAGCTCCTGGCTGCCTCTGCGTAGCACCCAGCTGCCTCTGCGTCAACCTCTCCGGGCTCCGCGCTCTCTCTGGTACCAACTCTGCCTCTCTGCTATGTATTCACCACCCCTCGTTGTTGATCATTGATTCTATCTCTCTTAGCAAACCCCAGTCTACCCCAAATCAACATAAATGTGATGTAAATTTAGAGACTTATAGTTTATGAATTGACATTGAACAATTTAATCATAACGTATCATGTATGCTTTATGATTGCACATATTATATATATATATATATATATATAATATAATATATATATATTGCGTTTCCCATTTCCAAAATTTGGGGGGGGTCATGTTTTGTACCCGTACCCGTTTTGGAAACTCGTCCCCGTTTCCCCGTATCGTGCAACTTAGGCTTCAACATATAGACACTAGGTAATGAGTTTGGCACATTTATTGTGAGAGATGGATTCAAAGGACCTTTGAAAAGATTTGGTTTAAAATTGGTTGAAATAAATATTGGTTCTCAAATTTGGAATTCTTATTCTATTAGAGGAGACAGTAGTGCTACACATCAATTAAATTATATAGACCTGGAGCAAGACCAAGAAATAAAGGGAAGCATGCAACATTTCAGCAATGACAAGTTTGACATCATAGGGCATCTAGCTGTAGTATACATATGCAATTTGCAATTGCTTGATATTTATTATTGGTCGAATGGTAAAACAACTATATGTTCGGGTATTCTATGTCATGTCCCCAACCAATAAATTTCACTAGATGAATCCCTAATTTTGCAATTTTGGCAATTGATGAAATTTTCCACACTTAGACTTAGGAGGAAGAGGTTAGGAGATAAAATTAAATTTTGCAAAAGGAAGGGAGAACTCACTTAGGAGAAATGGGAAAAATTAAAAAGCTAGTGGGTAGTGGGGGCCACCCAAAAGAGGGAAATCGAACCCCTTAGAACAATTTGACCCACAAAGAAGAACAACTCAAGAGAGTTTGAATTGATGGGACCCACAAGGGAAGAAGAGGAAACAACTATAAAAGGAAGAAAGAAAACTCATTGTGGGGTTCTTTTTTATTGTTCGTCTTTGACATAGAGTTTGCTTGAGTTGTTGAGCCAAGTCAACTGGTGTTGTTTAGCATAGGGAATTCCAAGAAAATTCCCAACTCTCTTTTAGTGAACCTCGAGTGTCACCCTAAGGGAGAGATTGAGACTCTTCGGAGGGGCATATTTCTAGAGTTTGTGAGCCATTTCAGCTACACCCTCAATCAATGCGAGTTTCCTAGGAGGATGCAGGAGCAAAAGTTGTGGTGTTGCGTCAGAGGTCTTTCCGGGGGAGTTCCGCTGAGATAATTTGCAGAGAATTTCTTAGAGGAGGGACGAGTTTCCTTGGAGAGTTTCAAGGCTGGAGATTGTTGCTCCAATGAGCGTTGAACTCTTCATTTCTAGGGCTTGTGTACGGGCCATATTGGACAATTTTCGTGGGGTAGATTGGAGCTAGAATTGCGCTGCAATTGATGTGGTATTTCACTCTTATCTTTTGGGAGGATTTATGGGAGGTTTCTACAACTATTTGAGGGAGGAACAAGGACCAAACTAGCAACAATGATTTGAGGGGGATGCAGAACTAGACAAAGAGGGCATTCTCCAAATTTGGGTAATTCTACAAGGTTGGAATTAGCCCAAAACATTTCTGGGTTTTGCTAGCCTACTATCAAACAGCGTGCTCCTAATTGTGCATAATGTTTGGAGTAGTTTTGGACCCCCAAACAACACTTCACCTACAACAATAGTTGCAAAAAATTTCTGGGTTGAACACACAACTTGAAGAAGACATTTTGGGTGGAGGAGTTCCTTTGTTTTCACCTAGGTATTTGCTTGCTTATTGTAGCAAGCCCAGGTGCACACTTTCCTTCCCATTATACTAAGATTTCTATGGTTATCAATAAAATTGCCCAAATTCATTATTTCTGCCCTATGGAGTTCTAATTTGTACTGCATGTAATATGTTTCAGATTTTTACATGTTAAAGTTGTGTTGGAGCTAGTTCATGTTTTGGTATTTCACTGTAAATTTCTAGATAGAATATTACGTTCTACGAGAGCATTTGGGATCCTAGTATTGGTATGAGGTTTGGATTGCTTGGGACAAGCAATCTCAGGAAGGGAGGATGATAATGTCCCCAATTTCTTGAGTAGCAAGATGCTTTCTGACTAGCCTATCTTGTCTCCTTAGGCTAGCAAAGAAAGGGAAATTCACTAAGGAGACTAAGAAGGTTTGCCCCAATTTACTTGGATAATATTATTATTAATAAGAAGGGGGAAATTATTATTAATAAAAAGGGGCAAAGATATTATTGAATAAGAAGGGGTAAAAGTCACTTAGAAACTAAGTCACTTATTCAATTAAATAATTAAAAGGGGAGACATATAGAAGGATGAGAAGTGTGAAATTTTCATCTATTGCAGCAACTGGAAATTATTCTTCTAACTGTAAAATTAACTGTGCAGTTTATTTTCTATGACAAACAACGAATAAAATCACAATTGCAATTTTCACCATAAAAAGACTGCATAAAAATAAAAAGTTGGAGACTGAGCAATTCTATTGCACATACAAAAATTTGACACTGTTATTTTTGGATAATCGTCCTTGGAAAAACCTAATTTGGGAAAACTAGTGTAGCGACTAAGAGTTTTATTATTATTATGCAACAACAATTTTGACTACAATAAAATGACAGTGAATTAGCATTTTCATCTGAGAGAAATATTGGCCAAAAATATCTGAGAAAATTTACCCTCCTCTCCAAGCAATCACGGCTCAGTCTGGGTTCAGAAATTGACCCCCATAATGATTTGCATCCCACCCGTGTGTAGTCCCTTGTACACTCAGCCCAAAAATGACACCTAATATCTATGTGTTTCAACTTGACATGAAACACTAAGAAGTGACCGTTTGCTTCATAATTGCATGTTGGATTCTCATCTTGGATATTAATGACCATTTGCTTCATAATTGCATGTTGGATTTTGGGGCTTCAACAAATGTCATGAATAAGAAATTATTTTAGAAATGACACAATTTTTGATGAAATGACACTGAATATCTATGTGTTTCAACTTGTCATGAAACACTAAATTCTCAGAGAGCTTGATGCAACTATGATTATCACAATAGACGCTGGTCGCTTCCATCCTCTGCATGAACATGCTTATCATCGACGTCTGAGGCCATATTAGCTTCACACGTGGTTGTGCTTATTGCCATATACTTTGCTTCTGCAGAGCTCATTGTCACTGACCTCTGCTTTCTACTGCACCAAGAAACCATTCCGGATCCAATGCTGAAGCAATACCTAGAGGTCCTTTACCTGCCCATTGAACTGCCTGCCTAATCTGCATCTGTGAACCCACATAGTCTGACGTCATCCTCAAGTATATCTCAACCCATACTTGACTATGCCATGCACATACCTCAAAATATGCCTCGCTGATGCCCAATGTACACTCTTTGGTTCTACCATAAACTTAATGAGGGTATTCACTGCGAAGCAAATATCTGGCCTAGTGTTGACTAGATACATGAGAGAACTGATAAGATTTCTATACAAGGTGGGGTCGACATCCTTGTCATCTGATGCATCTGTCTTCTTCCAGTTGGTGATCATGGGCATAAACACGGGTCTACAATTTTGCATTCTGAATCTCTTTAGAATATATGTAATGTATCTTCTTGGCGCAAGGAAAATATCCCCGTCTTTTTGCCACATTTCCAATCCTAGAAAATAGTGATCAACCCCAAATCCTTCATATCAAAGTCTGCTGCCAGGTTCTTCTTGCAGTCCTCTATGAGCCCTAATGATCCTGTCAGGAAGAGATCATCCACATACAATACTAGGATGAGCGACGCACCCTTTACCATCAAATAGTAAAGGGTGGGATCTGTGTCACTCTTGACGAATCCCATCTGCTGCAAGTAGCTGTCGATTCGACCATACCATGCGCTGTTGATTTCTGGTAGCATCAGATGTGCTCTAAGTCTCAAATTTTGTAGGGAGGCGTAGGCACATGTATTCCAAAGAACCCAGAAATCGTTTTGGGAAATTCTACCTAGATATAGTTTTATTAAAATAATTAATTATTTTTAATGGGACCCTAAATCTAAACTTAGGAAAATAAAATAATTAAAAAAGTGTATTAATATAAACTGTGGTGGTAACTTCTAGAAGGAGACGAGGATCAAGCATAAATGATCTTAGCCATTGATTAGTTTCTAATCTGGGTTGTTGAATGTCAATGAGGAGATTATTTAAGGAGGCTTGAGGGTCACTTGGAAACACACAAAAAGTGAGTTCAAAAGTTCGATTTTCTGAAGCAGTGCAGCTGCTGGAGAATATCAATAGTGAGCTTGTGCAGTGGGACAGGGATAATTTGGTTGGAGAGTCTTCTCCTGAGCCAGGATATGCAGTATAGAGGTAGAGAGACACCAGAAGGGGGCAGCGCAGTAGCCAGGAGGGGTTGATGTTGAGCCAAAAGGGCTCATGCAGAGGCAGAGTAATCCTCCTAGTAGAAGTTCGAAAATTTGCTGGGGTTTGACCTTTGAGCCGGGAGCGTTGATGCAAAGCTCTGGGAGAGCAAATTGACCGAGCGCAGAGCTGATGCAGTACCCATGCAGGGGCAACACAAAAATAGTCGGCGACATGTTGGTTCAACTCTCGGATTAGCTAGGACTTGCGGGGTAGAGTGAGGTAATCTCACAAATTTCTTCTTCCAGTTGTATTTCTTTGTAATTAGATTGTCGGGAGGGCATCCAAAGTTGTATTCAAAAATTACTCATAATAATAAAAAAACCCTCAGAGCTGTTGCACTGGTTTTCCCACATTGGGTTTTTCTGGGGACATTTGTCCAAAAATAACTGTCACTTGTGTCATATCTTTCTCTATTGTTCTGTTCTTGTTTTGGGCATATTATTTAATTGGTGTAGGCTGTAGTTTGTTAGCTTCGATATTCACTGTAGGAAGGAGTAAATAATTTGTTTCAGTAATTAACAAATAGGAGAAGTTTAATTAGTTGTTGCAGTAGGGATTCTAGTTTGGGAATTTTTCACATGGTATTAGATTGAGTGCAGGTAAAGCAAGAAGGACAGTGTCAGAGAACCCAGCGTTGAGCAGAAGAGGGAGATCGAAATAGCTATAGGAGGTAGCAGTTCGAATCCCCAGAGGGTTTGCGCAAGCCAAGCCAGGGGGGGGCAGAATTTCGAGGTAGTCTCTCTTTGAGTGAGTCGATAGGGAGAAGGGGTTCTAGATCGAATTCTTGCCATGGCAGAAGGAGTAGCGTTGAAGCCTCAGCGTGAGGAGGCGCTGCTAGGACGCAGCTTTTCTGCAGGCCATTTTGTTGGGCAGAAAGACATCAGAAGAGAAGAGAAGCATAGTGAGGGAATTATCCCTCAGAAGACTTCTCACCAAGAAGTTTGTTTTGTCATTAGCGCAGTTTTTCTGCAAGCCGTTTTGTTGGGCAGAAAGATGTTAGAAGAGAAGAGAAGAGAAGTACAGTGAGGGAATTTTTCCTCATAAAACTTCTCGCCAAGAAGTTCGTTTTGTCATTGGCTGAGCAACGATAGTGAGAAGTAGAGAGGAGATTTTTGACATTTGTGGCAGAGATGGCAACCAGTGGCTTGAGATATCAAGATAGATTGGATGGAGCATCCAACTACGTCATCTGGAGGGCAAGGATGCCATTTCTTTTAGATGAGCATGCCGTCAAGACGTATGTTGACAATGTGGTGGCTGTGCTTGCAGATGCAGATCCATTGAAGAAATATAATGCAAAAATGGCGAAGGCAAAGAGAATGATCCTCGACGGAGTGAAGGATCATGTTGTCTATCACATTGCTAGCAAAGGGATTGCTAAGGAGATGTGGGATGCATTGTCTACGCTATATCAGGGATCTTCCGAGCAGCGGAAGATGTACCCTGAGCAAAAACTGAGATCTACTCCAGATGTAGAAGGGGGAGCGAGTGGATTTGTTCCTCACAAAGATTCAGGAGACCCGAGATGAGTTATCACCTATGGGGTCTACACCTCAAGATTTTGAGTCGGTTATATTGGCCCTCAATTTTGTCTTAGATGAGTGGTAAGTCTTTGTCCAGAGTATCCTGGGTCGGGCGACTTTGCCGAATTGGGGTGAGATGACGACAACTTTCAAGCAAGAGGAGCTGAGGAGAGACTTTGTCAAGTGTGTTGATAAGTGGTTGCCACTGATGTCAACCGAAGTAGCACCAGGGGCTATCTCGATCTTGCATGGGCATTTTGACATGACAAATTACTCTATTCCGAGTCAAGGATCTTCTAGATGGATTCTACTCGTCGAGATGTTTTTGTTGATATATGGCACACCAAGTAATTCTTTACGGTTTGAGAAATATTCTTGCTTGAAGTTGTACTTGAATCTTCTTCTTCTTGCATGCAAAATTTTCTCGGCGAAACCAATCCAAAAACAAAATGAAATACCCTTCAACTTATTTATCCCCCCCTTCTCAGTATTTCCAACAATTGGTATCAGAGCTTGGTTCCTTCAATTGCAGTCTGACAACTGGAAGGAGATCATGGAGTATACTAAGAATAAGTTCCTTTGTTCAATGGAAATAACCATGCACTTTGGAGTGGAAGAATGCAGGTTCATTTCCTGGCGCAAGGATATGAAGTATAGGAAATCATTGACAAAGGCTTCACACTGACCCAGGATGAAGAAGGTAAGAAAAATATGGTATATGAGGCAAAGGCTAAAGATCTTATTATTAGTGGGCTTATCGAATTTGTTTATCTTAAGGTATTGAGTTACAAAACTGCTAAAGAGATATGTGGCAAGCTTGAAAATATATATGTAGGTGACTCAAAGGTGAAAGAAGCAAAGCTTCAAAATTTTAGAGAAAAATTTGAGCAGCTCAAAATGAGGGAAGATGAAGATAATGCTGCATACTTTTAGCGTGTTGATGAAACAACAAATACATTAGAAGGTTTGGGAGAACTTGTTGAAACAAAAATTGTTGTCCGAAGGATCCTTAGAACTTTGCCTAGAAGATTTAACCCTAAGGTATCTGTCTTGGAAGATAGATCGAATCTGACCAATCTCAGCATAGATGAATTGCATGGAATTCTTATGGCATATGAAATGAGGATTGAAGAAGAGGATGATACATCTCACTTAGAAACAACATTTGCCGCATCCAAGAAGATAGTAAGGACAAGCAGACTTAGAAAGAAAAAACTTGCAGTGGTAAGGATGAAGAAAAGGAAGAAGAGGAAGAAGAACTCTCAGATAAAGAATTCGCCTACTTCACGTGGAAAATGAGAATAGGTACGGGAAAATTCAAAGGTAAACTTCCATTAATATGTTTTGATTGTGGTGAGGTTGGGCATTTTGCAGCCAAATGTCCTCACAAAAATGAGGCTGTTACGAATGGAAAGAAAGGTCCTAGGAAGTTCAACAAGCAGGGCAAGAAGAAATGGTTTAAGAAAAGTTTCTTCACCAAAGAAGATAGTTCCTCATCCGAAGAAGATAGTTTCTTCACCAAAGAAGATAGTTCCTGATCCGAAGAAGATAGTTTCTTCACCAAAGAAGATAGTTCCTCATCCGAAGAAGATAGTGATAACAAAGAAGAATTCAATGGAAGAGTATAGTTTATGGCCAAGCATAATAAGCAAGAGGCACCTGACGAAGAAGGAGACGAACTCATTAGCAACCAACAATCATACAACGACAAGACTGGTCTTGGTTACAAAGAAAAATTCGAAAAGAAGTTGAGTCCTTCTATGACAACTAAAGAAGATGGATATGTAAAATCTACCACGTAGAGAGATATCTTAGCTAAATCAAGAGATCAAGACTCGCAGGAAGAACCTTGGAAGACAATTCCTCGAAGAAGATTTCCTCCCAGGTACCAACCTATCTTTTATGGTCATTGTTATTCATGTGGAAGGTTTGGACATAGAGCTACACAATGTCACATGTATGTTTGGAATGAATATAATTCTAGGAGATCCTTCAGAAATGGATATTCTAGAACTCAACATAATATCAACAAATTTGATCATTTGAGAGATGATGTCAAATATTACAAATGTAACAACTTTGGACATAAGGCTAGGGATTGTGAAGTTCCAGATAGGTACAACTATTATCAGCAAAACCCTAAAAGCAAATTTGTAGGATCATGAGATAGACGCAAAACAAAATCTTCTATGAATAAGATCGAATGTTACAAATGTCATAACTATGGAACATAGCTTGTAACTGGAGGTACAAGACGGAATGAACCATGAATGAAGGCTTGACGACGAGAATAAGAAGGTTTGGAAAGGAAAACAGGTACACGATGAACAAGTACAAGATGAGCAAGAAAATCAAAAAGGCAATAAGGTCCCAACAGTTTTGCTTTCGCAATTTGTAAAGGATTGTGAGGAATCAACAACTGCTTCGGTTGATGACTCGAGTCAAGACGGTCCATTAAATGACACTCTATTCTGAACAATTCAACTTATCGACTCCTAGGAATTTGAAGATGAGGAGTCTATGCAACAGTATATGAGACAAGTCTACGATTGACAGATAGGTAGTTTAAACAAGATGGCAGTTTCATTATAGGAGAAGAATAGTTGAAGTATTATAGATTCAAGAAAGGAAGCACTGACAAGCAAGCTTTATGTGAAAGTGGATCGAGATAACCTAACAATTATCGAAGTATATGTGGATGATATAATCTTTGGAAGCAATGATGACATATTAAGTAAAGACTTTGCCACAAAAATGCAAAGTGAGTTTGAAATGTCTATGATTGGCAGATTGAAATACTTTTTAGGGCTTTAGATTTCTCAGTAGGATAAAGGAATATTCATATGTCAAACCAAGTACATCAAAGAAATGCTCAAGAAATTCCAGATGGAAGATTGCAAGCCAGTCCTTACCCCCATGGTAACATGTTGCAAGTTAAGCTTAGAAAATTTGTCAAAGGATGTGGACCAAAGGTTGTATAGATCCATGATTGGTAGTCTCTTATATGTGACAGCCTCCCGGCCTGATGTGATGTAGGCAGTGCGATAAGTAGCAAGATTCCAAGCAAAAACGAAAGAATCTCATATTATTGTTGTCAAAAGAATTCTTTGGTATATTAAGGGCACAATAGAATATGGTCTATGGTATCCCAAAGGAAATGATCTGGTCATCCAAGCTTATACAGATGCAGATTGGGCAAGAAGTGTTGATGATCGTAAGAGTACCAGTGGAGCAGCATTCTATCTAGGTGGTTGTCTTGTTTCATGGTTAAGTAAAAAGCAGTCTTCAATCTCCTTATCCACAACAGAAGCAAAATATGTCACAGCAACAGCGTGTTGTACTCAAGTTCTTTGGATGAACCAAACTTTGCAAGATTTTCAAGTCAAGTTCGATGAGCCTATTCCTATCTTTTGTGATAACACCAACGCCATCAATATCTCCAAGAATCCTGTGGTGTGTTCCAAAACGAAGCACATTTCGATTAAATATCATTTCGTTAGAGAGCAGTCGCTAAAAAGAATATCAAGCTTGAATATGTTGGCATAAAGGAACAAATTGCTAACATCTTTATCAAACCATTACCTCATGAAGCATTTGAGTATCTTCGCCAAAATCTTGGGATTTTCCCAAGTTTTCATTAGACTCTCTCTTATCTACTCGAGTAGAAAGGGGAAGTGGAGGTGTGTACAGGTCCACAGGATGGTTGTTTGTCAGGGGGAGTAACCCTTTGCCATTGATGACAAAGGGGGAGAGAAGGCAGTAGGAAGAGGTGTCATGATCGCAGGGGGAGTACTTGTGTTGCCATCAATGCCAAAGGGGGATATTGTTGATCAATGGTTGTCATTGATGTCAACCCAAGCAGCACCAGGGGCTATCCCGATCTTGCATGGGCATTTTGACTTGACAAATTACTCTATTCTGATTCAAGGATCTTCTAGATGGATTCTATTCGTCGAGATGTCTCCGTTGATATATGGCACGCCAAGTAATTCTTCTCGGTTTGAGAGATATTCATGTTTGAAGTTAGTAACCCCAGTTAGTGGGCTAAAACCCTATGGGGTTGTGGCATGGGACTCATAATTGGTTGTGGTCATTGAATAGTCAATAATTAATATTTTTTTTTTCTTTTTTGCTCCTAAAAGCCCTCCAACGTTCACTTGTTGAGGACCCTCTCAACTCAAGACATTCATATAAATAATGACCCTCATATCCTCGTATAGTAGGGATTTTGTAGCTTCATATAGGTCATCGTGGCATTTTCGCTATAACTTTTTTTTTTTTTGGCAAAGCTTCAGAAGCTTAAATTAAAACCCATTTGAGTTGAAATCTTGATGAACCTCGTGACCAAATTTCAGATCTTGGTTTGCTATAAATTTCGAGAATGATCTGAGAAAGTTAGGGTTTTTGCAGGCTCCCAAATTCCATGTCAAGCAAGTGATGTTGGGAAAATTGTCACAAATTTCTCTGTGAGCATTGGATTCATATTTTGTAAATAGTCACAAAAGAGGATAGATTATAGTTTGTTGAGTAGCGTTTTTAGGGCCGAAGGTCGCAACAGTGACACGTGGCACTTCTTACAAGTTCGCTCTACTGAACTAGTCTATAATCAGGTCATTGTGGGAGATTGGGCATAATTCTTTCTTGAAGAATCCAATCTTGATTAGATCTGTGGGGTTGGAAAGAGGACTTAGAGGGCTACCATGGTACGAGATTTCAGACCTTAGAGATCCGAAATTACATAGATACAACAGGTTCAATATTGAGCTCCTAGAAGGTAAGAAAAAACATGCATTCAAAGATCATTGCAGTAAGGACCACACATCAACAGCCAAGGGTAAGTCTCCTACAACAAGGTATGTATGATTAATGTTTACATTTGAATTTTGAGTATCATCTCTAACATATGTTTTTGTAGGACAACGTAAGTATATACAATGTTTCAGTTATATCTTTGTCTCTATATGTCACAATTAGTTTTTCAAATGTCCTATTCTTGATGCTACACATATTATGCTACATATTCTTGATGTTACACCAAGTCTGCTAAAGCTATATGATGTTGTACGTTCATGTTACTTGTTATAGTTGATAAAATGGTCTCTGTTGTTGTACTTAGAACTTGGTCCATCACAAGTCTAGGGTCTATCATAAGTTTTTATTGTATATATCTTTCGGTCAGTTTTGGATATAGTCTTGCATAGAGTCCAAGCCTATATCATGAGTGGGAGCCTTTATCTACTGCTGCAACAAGTCAACAATAAAAGTGACAAGTACACTTCATGTATGCATTGTAATTTTAATTTGTATCTATTCATTATTATGCACTTACATGTGTTTTGCAGGTAGAGGTAAGTTGAAGGGTATTTTGTTTTGTTTTGGGATTGTTTTCGCTCGACAAATTTTGCATGCAGGTAGAAGAAGATTCAAGTAAAACTTCAAGCAAGAATTCAAGAGTAGAAGTATCAAATCAAAGGAAGCATTGCATCAGGACATCCTTTGAAGACATGACAACCATCTATATATTGTGAAGAAGTGTCAAGGCCAAGAGTCATCATTGTAAAGTTGTAAAAGAGTCATTTGTAAAAGTGTCATCATTGGAAGAGTTATTATTGTAAAATAGTCAGTCTGCCTAGAGTTGAAAAGGCATTATTGGGAAGTATAGGAGTCTTTGTTGGGATGATGTCATGGTTGTGTTGCAGGTCATAGTGTGATTGGGTGTTCAGTCAAAATCATTGTAAATCATATTGTATCGTGGATTGTTGTCCCTGGTATGGGAGTCCACACTTTTATATTTATTTTTTGTCTTTATAGGGTGGTAGGGTGGTGCTAGGCAAGTGTATGAAGTCGCCTACAGGTTGGGGCCTATGAACACTTCACGGTGGGTGGTGTTGGGAGCGAGTTGTGGCTTGCTATGGTGTTGGGGCATCCATTCAGTTGATTACTAAAGAAACTAGGGCGTTGGGGCATCCTTCTAGTGGGAGTTGAAGAAGAATGTTTTTCTAGAATTCTAGGAAGTTGTTGCTTTCATTTCAGTTGCGGCTGAAGATTAGAGAATTTATTAGAAAAGAGTTCAGTGGTTTTTGACTCGTAGGGGGCTTTCCACCTAAAATTCTTGTGCCTACTGTGTACTTCTATTTATTGTTATTACTACATAAACATTAATAATAATTGAAGATTAACTAATGGTCTGAAATGATTTAAAAGTGCTAATTGCTAAAGAACACTGATTCAAAACCCCCCCCTCTCGATATTTCCAACAAAGTGTAAGCTTGACAGAAGCAACAACATTTGGTCAAAGCCCAAGGAGGAGGAGGAGAATGCAACCCTTGCATTGAACGGGTAGCAGGAGCAGCGAAGACGTAAGAAGGACGTTTCGAAGCTAAAGTGCTTCAGGTGTGGTGAGATGGGTCACTATGCAACACAATGTCCTCTCAAGAAGAAGGACAAAGATGAGAAGCATGATTCGAAGGCTGCGCCTGCGACGATCGATGAGGAGGAGTTCACCATGACAGCCGAGATACCTCTAGGAGGGAGGTGAGCTGATTTGGAGTTGTAGTTTGAAGGAGCTATAGATGTGTAATGTCCCTTCCTAAATTATTTTGGAACAGGATTAATTTCTACATTTTGGGGCTGATTTGGAGGTGATTGCACACATTTGATTTTATTAGGGCGCTAGACTTAGTAGAAGTTATTTCGATGTGGTTAATTGTACGTGGGGGCCACCCACACTAGGAGAATACACATTCCCTAGTTTGATTTACATGGAGGAGAAATCGATGGTTAAGTGAGGGACCCACAATGGAGGGCAAATGGAGGGAAAAGTGCTCCACAAAATCTATATAAGGAAGGAAACTCTCCTTATTTCAGCATCTTATCTTTTGACATATTAAACTCAACCTTAGTTGCTCGAGCTGCTTAGTCGGGTTACTGTGCTGTTTAGCACACGAATGTCTCCAAGTGGAGATCTCAACATTTGCTTCGATGGACTTCAAGTGCCACCCTAGGAAGGCAATTCGTACTACCTTGGAGGAGAGCCGGTTGAGTTTTCACAGTCATATCATTCAACATTTGTCTCAGCGAGTGTGTGTTTTTGGAGGATGTAGAAGCGGAATCCACAGGTGTTGCTTGTGGGTTCATTCGAGTAGCAACTGCCCGGGGAGTTTGGGCATTGAAGCTATAGTGGAGGATCGACCTTTCGGGAGAGTTTTGGAGTAGGAGGTTGTTGCATTGGAGCAATTTGATTTGCAGTTACCTGGGCCTGCACAGAGAGCCATCACTAGTTCACGTGGGAGTCAGAGGAAGGAATTGTAGAGCTGGAGCTGGTCGAGAGAAGTAGGAGATCACTTAGAGGGCCATTAAAGGAGGATTACTGGAGCTGGGATAGCAGAGATTGATAGGATTAGTCACAGCAACAGAATTCGAAATTGGAGGAGGGCCAAGCTATGAAGGGTCAATTTTTGAAGTTTGGAACCAAGTGAAACCCTTTCTGTGTTTTTTTTGGGTTTTGGGCAAGGATCAGACTCCTGATTTTATAAAATTTTCTAGGCAGATCTATGGGGTCAAATAGGGGTCCCAACTCAGCCAGCAGCTAGAAGAGCTAAGGGGAATTTGGGCCAAAATTTCGAGGTCAACATTTGGCCAATTCCTTCGTGGGTTATTTTGGGTATTTGGTGGCGAGGCCAAGGTTAATTTTCCGTAATTTTCTGAGCATGGGAAGTGGTGTTTCCAGCCATTCGAAGTCAGCAGAAATGGCTGTTTTCTGGGCAGCGTAGTGCAGATTGGTGCATGAGTTGAGGCAGCCATCGATTCAGCGCTTTCTCACCTGGGTTTGGTCATTCTTGTCCATTGAGACAAGCCCAGGTGCACCACTCTATTAGCTATTGTATTTAGCCCTCAAAGTAATAAAATGGCTCAACAGTTCATTATTTCTAGCATTTCCATGGGTGCTTAATATATATTTTATTTCCATGGGTGCTTAATATATATTTCGTTTTTATATTTGCTAAATAGATTGTATGCTTAATATCACTTGTATTCCTACTTAGGAACATTACAATGGTATCATGAGAGCATGATCTTGGCCTAGCTGAGGGAAATTAGCCAAAAGATCATGGAAGCTTTGGGTATGAGTGCACAGTGACAGGGAAGCTAGAGACAAACCCATGGTTCAAGAGAAACCCAGTGTACGGAAATTCTGGGGTAGAATTCATTGGGACGATAAGAGGTTGGCCCATTTGAGGAGGGTGACAGATCAAACTTGTCCTCACCCTTACAACAAAGACGTTAGAGGTGAGTAGGCTATGGGGGTGCAACCATCTACATCGTGTGGGGAAAGTCGACCAGATCAGGGCACCAAATCTCCTAAAAAGGAACAGAGAGGACATAGACAGTTAAAGGGTGAAACTGGGGGCCGCTTTGCTGGTGGAGTCCTAGCTTTAAATATCAGGAGCCTGTGGAGGAGGTTGAGCATGATGCTGAGAGCCCACAGGATGGTGAGGAGGACATCGATATGCTCGGTGTGGCACAGGAGTCACCT